>SKCR01038792.1:0-253039 GCA_019454045.1 Zanthoxylum bungeanum | reverse complement strand
CACATATGCCTAACTAGAGCTAGGAGTGCAAATCCATGACTTTGGGGTGTTATGTATCGCCGTCTCCGAAAACATGCCACTATTGTCCCTTAAACTAGTGGTCTTGGGGCATTACGTATCGCCGTCCCCCAAGCCACTGAACTAGAACTGGGGGTGCAGATCTATGGTACCCTCCAAGTTCTGAAACTAGGATCTAGTGGCATCTATCATCACTAGTCCTGAACTAGGATCCGGGGGCGTTACATATCGTCGTCCCCCCAGTCTTCTACATGTGCACATGCCATCCGTCAATTCCAAGTCTGTCACAAGTTACATACTGAGGTGGGTTTTTCCCCCATACCTTGAAAACATAAAAAAACCAAACTTTGAAAATATCACATTCTAAAACATTTCTTGGAACATGCTTAATTATCATAAAATGTAAAATACATTTGGCTAACGCCCTAAACTCAGAAAATGTAAGTCTGATATATCATGAAGTAAAATCAACTTAAGAAAAGTGTGTCCACTCACAGATTTGGAATTTGGTTGGCATTACTCACTTGCTGAAGGAAACTCTGGTTCCTGCTATAATCTACAATTGATAACTTGATTAGAAAGTGAGCAGGGGAACATATTCTGAATTAAACTAAGTTTATCGATTTAAGTACTTGATATCGCTTCCAAGCGTAACATACGTATATGATGGTGTATTCTATATATACGAGCTGATACTAGACCCTTAGGGTGGTCTCTAACACGCTAGAGTGAAGTTGAACTGATAAAAATTGATTTACGGGGAATTTTGGTCTTCACATCGTGACACAGGGCCTTTCGCGTCGCAACGCGCTCAATCCAGAAACGAATCTAACTTTTCTAGTACGCGGCGTGACACAGACCCATTGGGCGTCACAACACGCACTATTTTTCCAGGTTTCTAACTTGCTTCTCATTGCCTAGTTTACTCAATGCATCACCAACACTTGAACACTCTTCCAAACTTCAAAACTTATCTAATAGCACCACCCAAACACAAACCATAATCATTAATTACCAAGCATAATATCCTCAACATAATCATTTACAAATTAACCTCATTACAAGCTTATACACTCAAAATACTTCTCCAAAATGCATGCTATCAATTAAATTAATGCCAATTTAACAATCCCAATTTCTAAGGTTTATGGTACGAATTTGGGGCTTTATATTCCTTGTAAAAATTGAAAAATTGACAAGATAGAAAGAGAATGGAAGCTTACTTGACCAAGCAAACTTGAGAGCTCAACACCATTTCTTCATTGTTTTCATGGAAATGAAGAAAATTTTGAAGATCATCTCTCTCACTTCAAGCTCACATTTTTCACCTCTTAAGGGATGCATGAATAGTGCCTTATTTATAGGCAAAGTTGCTAATTTTTTTGTGATAAAATGAGTGGTTGAAATTTTGCCACATGTCTCATTTCTAGTCTTTTCCCGAATTTACTGTAGCTGTTATGGAAATCACGATGTTTGAACTATTTCGGATTCGATTTTGGACAAATATACAACGTGAACGTTTTAGGTCTCACTCAAAACTTTCCGGCGATATAAAATTCATAAAAATCTGAGTTTGTATGAGAAAGTTACGGCCGGATTACTAAAGGTTGTTCAAGGTGGAACATAAACTAAGTTTCGCGTCAAAATTTCAAGGAATCTTCCGAATTTCCCAAATGTCATTTTATGAGCACATACTTGCTTAAAAAATGATTTATATTAAGTATTATGCCTCCGAATTATAATAGTCGTCAGGCTCTGGTACCGTACAAGTCGTCAGGTTTACCGGATGTTATACCGCGGGTAGCAACGACCCGCAGGTTGCGTTGCCGGATCATCCCCTGAGTTGGGCGGTGATCGACACCACCACTGTCAAAATGGAGCGCCCGACGAGCTGAGTTCCGTCGTACCTGTGGTCGCCGCTAATGTCGCCATGAAACGTCGTATTGAGGCGAGAAGTTACCCCGAGCCGCACTTTGTCTCCTTCGTCGATGGCCCAAACGGCCACCGTACGCGATCCTACTAGTTCGGTTGAGCCCCTCTCGTCGCAAGCTTTCCGTCGGTGTGATCGACGTCGTGATTGGTGGTTGGAAATAATCGTTGGTTGTATTGTGAACAGTAATGCATGGGGTTTTCTTTTTCTTTTATTTTTTTTTCTACGGCTTGACACTGCATTTCTTTGTTTTAGGGTTTGATACTTCTACGCGAACCCCACCCTGTTTTTATACTAGTAATTATATGATTATTTGCTATTAACCCATGGTATTTAATTTAATTATGCCGCTATAAACTTAATATTTATGATATCTATTAATGTACCCAATGTTATTCCCAAATAGATTTAAATTTCAAAAATTCATAACTAGTTTATTTCAACTTCGTTTTTTACGATTCTTGCGCTGGAAATTTTTATTTATTTTTTGCAGGATTTAGTAAAAATTCTTCTAATCTACTTTGACATTTTTAATTTAGGTGTCCTAAATATTCTGAATCCTAGCCTTTTTATTGCACAGTTGGGTCGCGCACTCAAAAATTTAATTATTTATTTAAATTATTATGCGATTCTACCACCTTCGGCAGGGTGTTATAGTTTAATAGCGTGATGATATTGTAGAAACAAATAAGATACGAAAATAAAACAGATTAATTCTCTGGGGGCTCCTAATTGTCAACATATATAATCATACTCGTCCTAGTGATTATACATCAGCATTCGATTAATTTATTGTTTCACTTTAGAAAATAAACAATCTTGATTCAATATCTTATTTATTCATTCCTCATATAATTTCTGTTGAGCTTTTTAAACTTGATTGCATATAATAATTTTTTTATTTGATTATAGATGGTTTAAAATGTTGAAGTTAATAGAGTAAATTGGATTGATCCTATCCAAATTAGAAAGAAATTGATTAATATTTGTCTAATTGAGGTGAAAAATGGATTAAAGAATGTTATTGAACATACTTTTGATGTTCTAAAGTATGACAATGAAGAGGATGGCGCCATATTCATTTGATGTTCAAATAAAAATAGTTACCGTGCATTGCGATATTTAATTTTTTTTAGAGTATGACAATGAAGGAGATCAGTTGGAAAATAATATTAGAAATATGTTTTAAATAATAAATATAAACAGTTTTTTTAATCATCAGATCAAGTTTTCATACAATAGTTACGAGATTATTTTGTAAATCAACTCTATTTGAGAATGTAATTAATCTTTATCTTTTAATTAATTTAATTATTATAAATGATAATTTTCATAATTTTTTTCCTTTGAAACAATGTAATAAATTTTTTAATATGTTAAAATTACCACAATTTCTTGATTATATGGTCATATTAATTGTATATTTAACTTTTAAATTTATAATATTGGTATATAATAATTATAAGGATATAAATGTCAAATTACTATAATTCAAATATTTCTCAATTATAAAAACAAACAACGTAACACTTATTATATTTCGATATTGAGAAAGAAAAATAAATATATCATTTAGACATTTGCATTCAAACCTATTCAAACTTTAGAAAAAAAAACAAAAGCTATCTTATATATTAGAACAAATCCCTTGAAATTTGATTTTTTTTTTTTTTTTTTTTTTTTTTTTTTTTTTTTTTTTTTTTTCAAGAAACCCCTTGCATGCCAGATAAAATACTGTCAAAATAGTATATTTTTCTAGTATAGTTAGTTTCTATTAGAATAAAGTGAAAATAAGCACAACCCCTATCTTTGATAAAACTAATCGAAATTCCTAATATTTAAAAACTAAACAAAACTCTCTTGTTGTTATAACAGCTCTCTTAAATGTTATCTTTATTTATTATTTTACTATTTTACCTCTTATGAAAAACTTAAATGCTTCAGAAATATTTCTAAAAAAATACTTAGGAAATATGAATATAATAAAATGATTTAAAATTAAATGCTTTGCATTTAATTCAAACATTTTAGCTTTTCTTTATTATTAATCATTAAATATATTTAAATCATTTTTTTTATTCATATTTCCTAAGCATTTAAATTTTCCATAAGAGGCAAAATAATAAAATGATAAATACATAACATTTTAGAGTGTTGTTATAGCAACATATGATTTTGTTTAGTTTTTTAAACATTAAAGAGTTTCGATTAGTTTTGTCAAACATTATGAGGTTATGCTTATTTTCCCTTAAAATAAAGTCAATATTTATCAATTGTCAAAAATTATCAAATGTGGGCTTCACGTGGTTCCCACTTGTTAATTAAATATTCAATTAATACAAATTCAATTTAACAGTGGATTCTAAATAAATTTTAAATAATTATACATTTTCAAAATTAATTAGGGGCAATGATAAAAATTTAAAACTCAATCGGAACGATTTCATAAAATGAAAAGAAAGCAATATCATATTTAAATCATGGTTCCAATAGCCCTCAAGGTGGTCGTATATTATATAATGAATCCGCCCATGTGCCCAAATGTTTAAACTCTTTCCAATAAATAAATAAATATATAGGATTGCAAAAATAACGTGGCATGGCTGTTGGAATTTGACGTAATTAAAGATAAAGTCTTGACTCTTGACAAAGGTTTAAAGAAACAAAAACTAAATTGAATTGGGGTTAGAAAATATGGGAAAGCTCGATAAACTTCACTAATCTATAATTAGATTCATTGAACAAGCAAACACCGCATGGGCGAATTCTTGGAGCCAAAGAGGTGAATGCAAGGATCATAATCTTGAAAAGCATGAGCTGATACTCCAGAAATCATCAATTAATTTCGTATGTGGTAAAGTTTGATTTTTATAAAAAAAATAATAAATACTCTTTATTTTAAAAGAAGTAAATCAAAATTATTTCTTTAATTTGTAAAATACTTTTAATAAATTTCGTATTGAGCATGGACAACTACTCCTGCTTGAGAACCACCCAACCTAATTTAGGAGTAGGCAAAAATGATTTTCGGTTGGTTTCGGTTTGAATCGTACCGAACCGAAAATTGATTGGTTCACAATATTAGGAACCAAAGTAAACCGAAATGATAAAGATTTGATTTTAACTTTTAGATTTTGAAATGGTTAAGAGTCTAACAGTCCAACCTTATCATAGTATGATGATACAAACCAAAATTAACTATCAATAATATCCGAACGAAATACAATACAATGAAGTCCAAAAGTGACTTTCAATAATATCAGTTACGCTCCAAAGTAGCAATTCCTCAATACATAGCTACCAAATCAAAGCCCAAAAGTCTCAAGTCTCAACAGTCAATCAACTACCACAATGGCACAAGTATAATACCAAAACAAGATTAAGTGACATAAAGATTGTTAGTTGTGTGTTGTGTCGTTAGTAATTGTGTAGTTGATAGTTGTGTAGTTGATAGTTATGTAGAGTGTAGTTGGTAGATGTGTTTAATATAGTAATTGTGTATTTATTATGGTAGTTGTGTATAATGCATATATAAAGGCCTCTCATTGTAATTTTAAATTCAAGTAAATATTTATAGATATTTTCTTCACAAATTCTCACATGGTATCAGGAGCTTAGGTTCTTTACAGAGGTGAATAACACATCAAACAGAACTTGGTTCCGAAAATTTGGGTTTCGGGAAAGTTGTTAAAAATCAATTTTGAGTATACCATAAGCTTGTTCACGTCGAGACGAGCATGGTGGTATTTTCTGGTGATCGAACGGAGGTCCAGGGAGGCGTCATGCACCTGCATGCGCCGGTTAAGAGTTAGCTCACGCGCCCAAGCGCCCACGCGCCTACTGGAGGTTGAAGACGGCCACGTCATAACCATGCCAGCGCACAGTCAGCGACAAGCCAACGCACAATCAGCGACACGTCAGCACACAGTTAGCGCCGTGTCATCGAACAGTCAGCTACAGTAAGCATACATTCAGCGCTCAGTCAGCGCCACATCATCACCACGTCAGCGCCATATGTCAGCCACGTCAGCATAATCTGGTAAATTACAGAAAGACCCATATACTTTCTGCAATTTGCATTTTGGTCCCTTAAATTTTCATAAATTATAATTTGACCCCTATACTTTCTAGAAATTACATTATGGTCCCTGAATATTTGAGAAATTACTCTTTGACCCCTATAACTTCTGAAACTCTATATTTTGGTCTATGTATCAAATTTTGACCAACAAAGGGTCATTTCCACCATTTCGACCATTCCGGAGACAACAGTAACCTCAGAATCGTCAAAATCAATCCCGATCTTATAATATTTGACAAATGGAAAAGTCAGATGTTATGCAACCCATTCCTACCGTCTTCACAGGTTCAAACTAGCGTCTTTAGGTTCAGGGAATGTGTAGTTTTCTCAAGGGTCGGAAACTATGGCGCTATGTTACTGGAGATGTCAAGTCCCCCACTCGGCTCACTGATGAAACTGAAGGACAGCTCGCTGATCATCTCGAGGATCGGGACAGTAAGAATCACCAAATTCTGATATGGTTCCGGAATACTTCGGTTCCAGCCATTCATCATCAATTTGGTCGCTATGAAACTGCTAAAAAGGTTTGGGATCTGCTTGCATTAAGGTACACCTCTTCTGATCTCTCTAGTCAGTATCAATTGTGGGAAAAGTTGCATAATTTGAAACGAGAGAAAAGTCAGTCTATTACTGATTTTCTTGGACAAATAGAGAATATTTAGGACCAACTTGCTCTGTTAGAACCATCAATGAGTTGCACCGTTGATGCAACTAATTATACGACACACCGTGACTGTATGCGGCTAATTTAATTCCTTATGGCCCTTACTGATGACTTTGAATCTTGTCGAGTTTCATTGTTACATCAATCTCCCCTGCCTACATTGGAAGCTGCTATCTCTCGGTTATTGTTTGATGAAACTCGTCTCGGCTTACTTAAGCCATCTCACGATGATGTTATGCTTTCCACCGCTAGTAAACATTTCTCAAAAGGTGGAGGCAAAATTTTGTCATACCTACAACAAATCTGGTCATACTTTGATTGAATGTAGTCTTACTGAATGTCACAAATGTAAGAAAATAGACCATACTGCCTCTCACTGTCCCACTAAGGTGGATTTTCGCTACTGCAAGCTGTCTGACCATTCCATTGAGCAGTGCCCCACTCATCCCCCAAGACCTGGTCAGCCTCAAAGATAGCAATTCCAATTGCTGCTACTACCTCTGAGGTCTGATGAGTGGTAAATGTATCATTATTTCCCACTCATTTAACCTAATATTATGTATAGTTTCTCAAGTTTTGTGAATATTTTGATGTGTTTTATTGTTATTTTGCATATAAATAAAGTTTGGGAAGCATTGGAAGTAATTTGGAGCCAAAATAGAGAAAAATGATGCAAAAGGGCATTTTGGTAATTTGACGCGTCGCGACGTCTAACGTGCGCCGCATTATGCTAACCTATGCCTGGGACACGTGTCAAAATCTGAGAAATTTGACTTGCTAACATGAACCGTGCCACATGTCATCATCACAGAAGATCTGCTAACGTGCGTCGTGCCACGTGTCACAATCCTATGGTGCCGACAATACGCGTGCCACGTGTCAGCTTCTTATTTGGCCACATAAACCGCGTGACAAGTGTCAGCCACGTGTCATCTACATTTCATCCACGTGTCAGCCACGTCAGCATCCAACCGAGTCTATGTGCCATATGTCGCCACGTCATCTACAACCAATCATCGTCTGCAACATGTCAGAATCTCATTGGACCGAATCATAACGCGTGCCACGTGTCAAAATTCTATTGTGCCGACAGAAATCGTGTGCCACGTCAACAGTCAATAAGTCAAACCGCGTGCCACGTCAGCAAGACAACATCCCACATGCATTTGACCAAGTCAACACGGCCTCGCGTCGCGACGCAAGAAGGAATCACGCGTCGCGACGCGTGGCCAATCAGATGCCTATAAATGAGGCCATTTACAGCTCATTTCTTTCGTGCATTCCTTGGGATTTTTTCCCTGATTTCAAAGGATTGCATCTATTTTTGTATATATTGTAATAATTAAATTATGTTTTTTATTTTTTACATTTAATTTTAGTATTTTATTTTTATACTACTTTTATGTTTTATAGTTAAATTTCCACTGGGGTAAAAGGTGAAACATTTAATATAATTATCTAGGTAAATCTCACTTAATTATAATTTATAAATTAACCGGATTAATTAATATAAGACTTTATTACTGCCTCTATGGTAGGGTTAAATATAAATTACTTTACCGCCTATATGGCTGGTCTTTATGTGACAGATAATTACCGCCTATATGGCTGGTGTAATTGGACTAAATGGATTACCGCCTATATGACTGGTTTTAAATGTTTAACATTATTAATTCCTGAGAAAGCAGAACAAAAAATAATTTATATATTATAATAAGTGAGATTCCTAGATAAGAAATATTAAATGTGGATCCTCTAACCCCATCATTTTATTTTTATTCTAGGGAAATGATGAAACACATTATTCACGTGCTTAATAATTGATTTAATTATATTGGGTAATTCTTTAGTGTGTTATTGAGTCTTAAGCTTAATGCTTCTTGTTAATTGGCCATTAATAAGATTGATTTGGTAAACTTAAAATGAACTTGACGAAGAGATTTTAGGTTTCAGCCTTAGATTCAATAGCTCATGATCTTCCTTGAGGATAGATAAACCTTTAATAGATTTCCTTACAGGATAGACATATACCTGTCGGGCAGGGGTAGCCATTATTAGAACTTAAACTTAATGAATCCAGGTAATTTGGTTGACATAGACATATGGTTCAATTGAGTTATACTGGGTATTTACATCTGACCATCGACAGAGGCTTTTGCATATCTTCGTGTTCCAGGTTAGCAAACTAATTTATTACGCATATATAAGAGAATCAATTCATCTTTATAATAATATTGTGTGAAGTCACAACCCTAAATCTTTGACTCTTTTGTTATTTTCCTTAGTATTTTCTTTTGTGTCTTTAAGTATTATTTATCAAATCCAGATTCAACAACAAAAGCAATCATTTTCTTATCTCTATAATTAGATACCTGTAAATAAATAGTATCAATAATTAATAACAACAGTAGTAATTAAGTCCTCGTGGGATCGATATTTTTATACTACTTGATCGATACGTGCGCTTGCGTTATACGTGTGTGTTTACGCCGTTCAAGTTTTTGGCGCCGTTGCCGGGGTCTTATTTTTCTTGAGTTATTATTTTAAAGCTATCTAATTTACTTATATCTAATTTTTTTATTTTTATTTGTAATTTTTATTTCCTTCTTTTATTTTTCAGGTGGTTGACATGGATCTTTTTTGGGAGATTGAGAGATCACGAGCTTTACTAGAAGAAGATACACCCCAAATCTGGGAGCAAAAGTCCGGTTTTCTGAGGCCTGTTGTCCAGCCCAACAACTTTCACTGGATGTCAAAACCAAGCAATACTACATTTGTTCAACAGAACGAAATGGGGAGATGTGTGATATGTGATGGTAACCACCCCGAGCGATCAATGTATATACCTTTCAGAATGGCAGAATTATTGGAATCATTCAAAGTACGTAGAACCATCATATTTTCCATGTTATCCACCATCTACCTACGATCTTCATCAACAATCAGAACCATCAGAGGAAGAACAGATGGTTGACATGCTCAAAGATTGGTTCAAGAAACAAGATGAAAAGTTGGATACAATGCTTGAAACATACCATAATCAACTCGAAAGTATTCAGAGACAATCAGCATCCATTCAGAGACTGACAGAACAAACGAGACAATTAACAGAAAATCAGAGCTATATACCTCACGGAGCATTTTCAGATGACACTGACGAAGCTTTTGAGTACCAAACATTTCATGATGACACTTTAGCAGAGGAAGATGCTGAGCAGTATCAGGAACCAGAGGTATCAGTTCAAGAATCCAAATCGGCAAAGTCTCGATTTGAGTTTTATTATTCGGATTTTGACGAGGATGAAGAAGTAGAGTTGTTTGTGCCAACTAGAATTGAGGATGGAACTCTGTATCCTCAAAATGAAGATCTTGGAGATTGCATTGCACTGATGTGTGAAGAAGATTTACCTGAACCATTCATTTCAGTCATATCAGAGGATGAAGACCTAAATTCAGACATATCTTTACATCCTCAGATTGACACCTATGGAGCATGCATTTCATAGATGACAGATGAAGAATTAAATGCTGAAATTCTAAAATATATTTGTGAAGAAAATGTGGAGACAGAAGCAGAGCAAATGATGGAGCAAATGTCAAACGTTATTGAAGATCCAGTGCATTCAAAAGAAACATCACTGTTTTGGGGAGTACAAATCAAAGATATCACCCAGAAACTTGACAGAATGGAACTTCCATTCAAAGTCAAGCACCATACGAGACCTCCTGATTTTCTTTCTTTCTTTTCAGGAACCATTGGAACAACAAAGATCAAAAAGGTGGCACGAGCACTGAATGAGACAAAATTCTTTTTGCCCCTTTACCGTTGGAAGAGACCCTTCAAAAGCAACGCACACGAGATTGTCTTTAATCGGACATCCAAAACGACGCTGAAACCTCATTGACAGATAGATTTCAGTCACGTCTGGCTGAAGACGAAAAATTTAGCGCTAGCAGGGAGGCAACCCATGCACTTTGTTGTAATTTGTTTTTTATATTTTGTGTATACATGTTGTAGAGTTTTTAATTTTGTTTGTTATTTTTGTAGGGAAAAGCACAAACGGAGCATTTTAAGACAGAATGAAGGGTGTTTGGCAATCACAAAGAAGAGAGCTAATTCATTTGTGATGGCTGAGTAAAGAATGAATTCTTGAGACGCATCCCTCAGAATTTATACTAAGTTAGTGGCGTATTGCGTACACAATCCGTTGCCTTAATAATTGCTTTGATTTGCTTTTCTGTTTTTATTTCGTTTATTTTCACCGACAAGATCTAAACTTTTTTAAACTTTTCACGATTTATTCTAACGTTCATCTAATAATTGTCATTTGGCAGGTACTAGTGCTACTATTACTCACCCATTTTCAAGTTCTATAAATTCAACTGTACATTTCTCTCTTTGACACATCCAAATATACGTCTTTGAGTCTTTTGTTATTTTCCTTAGTATTTTCTTTTGTGTCTTTAAGTATTTTATTTATCAAATCCACATTCAACCAACAAAAGCAATCATTCTCTTCTCCCTATAATTAGATACCTGTAAATAAATAGATAATTAATAACAACTGTAGGAATTAAGTCATCGTGGGATCGATATTTTTATACTACTTGAACGATACGTGCGCTTGCGTTATACGTGTGTGTTTACGCCGGTCAAGGTCACTGTCTCTCTTACATCTACTGGTAACTTAGAAACACTCCTTAGACAAATAATCTCCACCCATCCCAGTACTTTTACTGCCTTATCTGTCAATTCAGGTAATTCTCCTTGCTATTTTGACTTTAGTTGTTGCAATCATATGACTTCTCAATCCCCGTTATTTTCTTCCACCTCTCCTACCATAAATATTTCAACAATTTTCACTACAGATGGCTCACAAATGCTTGTAAGTCAGTCTGGCCACATATCAACACATACACTCACATTACCAAATACATTTCTTATTCCCAAACTTACATTCTACCTTATTTCTGTTGGTCAACTATGTGAACTTGGATTAAAATTGATATTATCCACTAATGGTTGTCGTGTGCAGGATCCGCAAACGGGACAGATTCTTGGGACAGGCCGTAGAATTGGAAGTCTGTTTGAACTCATCTCTCTGCATCTTCCCTCAAATCATTTTTCCCAACTATGTGCTGTATCTACTCCATCTTCTCTTCACTTGTGGCATATGCGTCTTGGTCATGCCACGATAAATAAACTTCGTCATTTAGTTTCTAATGGTTCACTAGATTCTGTTAAAGATCGGTCTTTTCATTGTGTCTCTTGTCAACTTGGAAAATAACCAGCTTTATCATTTCAACATAATAAATACAAAACTATTATATTAAACATATCTACCAACTACACTCTACACAACTATCAACTATACAACTACTAACAACACAACACATAACTAACATGGTTTGAATCAAGCCATAGTTTGAACCAAGCTCCTCGTGCATGGTTTTCCAAATTCAGTACCGCTGTTAGTTAGATTGGGTTCACCTCCAGTCCATATGATTCAGCCTTATTTTTTCGAAAATTTGAAAAGAGTATTGTGATATTACTTCTTTATGTTGATGATATGATTATTACTGGAGATGATATTTCAGGCATTGCAGATCTCAAGCAGGCTCTTAGTCAACAATTTGAATGAAAGATCTTTGTCATTTGAGTTATTTTTTAGGCCTTGAGGTTATTTGTTCT
Source organism: Zanthoxylum bungeanum (assembly GCA_019454045.1). Lineage (NCBI taxonomy): Eukaryota > Viridiplantae > Streptophyta > Magnoliopsida > Sapindales > Rutaceae > Zanthoxylum > Zanthoxylum bungeanum. The sequence goes on along the minus strand of SKCR01038792.1, from coordinate 240,654 downwards.
GATGATGGTTATCATCCTTCGCAAGCCAAGTATGCCTCTAATCTTCTTTCTCGAGCTGGCCTTACAGATAGCAAGACGATTCCAACCCAATTGAGTATAATATTTGCCTTACACCTATAAATGAAGATAGCACTCCTCTTGATGACCCTACTCTCTACAGAAAATTGGTTGGAAGCCTCATTTATCTTACATTTCTTATGCAGTTTACATTGTCAGCCAGTTCATGACCGCTCCCCATTCTACTCATTATGTTGCAGTGCTTCGCATTCTTCGTTATGTTAAAGGAACTCTCTTTATTGGTCTCCATTTTTCTGCTACTTCATCATTGGTTCTTTGAGCCTATTCTGATTCTGACTAGGCATGAGACCCTATTGATCATCGATCAACTACGGGGTACTGTATTTTTTCTTGGTGACTCACTTATTTCTTGGTTCAGCAAGAAACATATATTGGTTGCTCGCTCGAGTACTGAGGCTGAATATAGAGCTGTTGCTGCTACTACAGCTGAACTTCTATGGTTACGTTGGCTTCTAGAAGATATGGGAATCCCTTAACCATCATCTCTCACTTACTGCGGCAACAAAAGTGCTATTGAAATTGCATATAATGATATTTTTCATGAGCGCACCAAACACATTGAGATCGATTATCATTTCATTCGCCAACACGTTGCTTGTGGCACTATTTCCTTGAAGTATCTCAAATCCACTGATCAGCTAGCTGATGTCTTCACCAAATCCTTTCTTCCGGGACGGTACACTACACTTGTTTCCAAACTCAATTTGGTTTCGTCTAAACCACCTTGAGTTTGAGGGGGTATGTTAGTTGTGTGTTTGTTGTTAGTAGTTTTGTAGTTGATAGTTGTGTAGAGTGTAGTTGGTAGATGTGTTTAATATAGTAGTTGTGCACTTATTATGGTAGTTATGTATAATGCCTATATAAAGGCATCTCATTGTAATTCTGAATTCAATCAAATGTTTATAGACATTTTCTTCACAAATTCTCACAAAGGTTCAAGAATAATGACCAAAAAATATTCTTCAAAACCAAACTAGCATAACTGACATCAAGAAGGCTTCATGAGAATTTCGAAGTGAAGAAAGCACGAAACATCTGCAATTCTCCATGATCGACAAAAGCTTAAATAGTAGTAGAATGTTCCAGTTGTGTTGCTTTTATGAACTCTATGTAAAAAAAAAAACATATTGTAAATAAATTTAGAATTTACTAAAAAAAAAATAATCTAAATCATAAGTTTGGATTATAGTTTAAATCAAACATGCTTCAATCTTTTCATAAAATTCATATTCTTCGATCTACATTTCAAATTTGACTGTACTATTCAACAAAAGCTGGGACCGTAACTAATTTTATGCAAATATCAAGGCTTCAACCATTTTTTCAAAGAACTCATATTTTGATCTAGAACACGATCCCTGATACTAAAGGCGAACTCAGAAGCCACAGTAAATACTGAAATTGCTAGGACATCACTTGCAACATGTGCCAAAATTGAATATTTAGAAGAATTCAACCTCCACCACAATAAAATATTAAACTTTAGATTAGATGGATCTTCAACAACATCAGTCAAGTATTTCTCCACCTCATTTGATACATTCATATTATTTTTATTCTTTGCCATCTTATTGTATCTCACAAAAGGGGACTCATTTTCAAGATTACCACCTAAGCTCAAATTTAATGCACTATCTTCAGAAATTTGGGTAACACTTCCACTAGCAATACTATCATTGTATGATGGTTTGGGGTTACATGTGCTATAAGTCTCATAAAACTTTATCAACAACTCCTTTTCCATCTGTTAGCATTATAATTGGTATATAACCCTAAAAAATAAATTATGCAAATCCCATTTTATACCTTGGATCAAGTAGTGTAGAAATTATCAACAACTTATTTATCTCTTCCGTTGATTCCCAATAGAGGATCTTTATTTGCAGTCAAAGCAATAAACATATTCAGAATCTTAGCTACCTCATTATAACAAAGATTTGATGTCACACTAAGGGAGGAAGAAAAATTAAGAGTGGCATCATAAAAACTCTTCAAAAACTTGACAAACCGATCTACATTGGCCCAATCATTAGCATCAGGCGGCCCTTCGTTCTATTCCCATTTTCATCTTCTTTAAATTACAAATCATAAGATCTATCTTGTTCTCTAGTTGGACAATCCATAATCATTAGCATCCTTGCAGTTGAAGATTTCACATACTTTACAGCAATGCGCACCCTCTCTATATTAGTATTGTGTTCCTTCAAGCCATCTGAGATAATAAAATTCAAAATGTGTGCATAATAACACACATGCATATATTCACCAAAATTAATTTTGTATGGGGTAAAGTTTAATTTTCACAAAAAACAGTAAATATTTATTTTAAAAGAAGTGAATCAAAATTATTTCATTAATTTATAAGGCACTTGTAATAAATTTTGTATTGAGCGGAGATAACTGCTCGTGCTTGAGAATCACTCAACCCAATCCCAATTACCCTAATCACTCTAAAAAACCAATAATCATAGTATTTTGAGCTCTTTGTGTAAGGCTGAATAAACCCACGAATCAACAACCTAACTACAGTTATAACCTTCGGTGATGAATACGAGTATAACTGTTAAAGGAAAAAAAACATTTGAATTAATTTTTTTATAATCTGTGTAATCTTCATGATATAATTTTATAAGATTTAAAATCATATTTTGGAGATTGCAGATATTATAGAGAATTAACTCAAACAATTCTTTCTTTTAATAATAATAAATTGTAATATTTTAGTTTGTCCAACTAATTTTATTCAGTTGGAAAAACTTACTACAAGTAATTTTAAAATTTCAGATAATAATATATAATATAACAATTATCATATTCGTTTATAATATTTATACTCCTCAACGAGAATTCATTTTATGAAAACGGTATATGATAATTTAATTGTCAATTCATGTTTTGGAGGGTAGACGTAGGGCAGTGATGAAGTAACTATAACAATGATGAATATCTAATGAGATTCTTATTTTAATATAGATTTCTCACGATTAAGAATTTATAAGATCTAAAGTTTAAAGTATGTTTATATTAGTTATTTATTCTTTAAGAAGAAACACTAATATACATATATGGAAAAAAAAAAAAATCATTCTCTCGAATTACATATTTTTGAGATGCTACTTATTTGGTGTGTACAAATCATTTTTACGAAATCAAAATAATTAAATAAATTTTAAATAATAACACATTTTCAAAATTAATTGGAGGCCATAACAAAATTTTAAAACTCAGCGCTTTCATAAAATGAAAAGAAAGCAATATCATATTTAAATCATGTTTTGGAAATTTTCCAAAAGCTCTCAAGCTGGTTGTATAAATAATCCGCCCATGTGCCCAAATGTGTAAACTCTTTCCAAATTTTCCATCAAAGAAGGCCCCACTTTGTTAATTTCCTTCCTTTGTTTTCTTCCTAATTTTTATTTCAACTTTTGACTATAAGAGTTGAAGGGACTAATATTTGTTGATTTTTCCTCTTCTTAAACTGTCTTACTCTTTCTCCAATTGGAACTTATATAAGTCACGTAACTGCTATATATCTAGAGTTGATATGCCCAAACTTGGACCGTAACATGTCTATTTAAATAGTTATTTTTGTATAAATTGCATTTTGTTGATTGAAAAATGTGAATTACCTTAGAAAATGAACGTAGTTGGGAAACACTTGTTAAATTAATTAATCTATTTGGGTTTTATTAATTTGATGAGTACCTATAATATACATTTTTCAAGTGTATTTATTATTATTTTCCCTCATAAATTATGTTATCCATTGTGCTAAATGTAATAATATTCATTATTTTATTTTCAACGATGCATTATGTGAATAATTGAGGAAAAATGAATGAAAACCCCAAAATTCCCAATTTACACCTTTGACTTCCTAATTAGCGTAATTTTTAGTATTTTAGTCACAACTTTTGCATACAATATCCAATTGAGGTGATTTAAGTTTTGTTGGAAAGAAAACTCAATTATCTACAATTTTTTAGTTTACGATGAAGTCTACATCGAACTACTTCATTACTAAAATTGAGCTTGTGTAATATCCTGAATATTTTTCGAAACGGTTCTGAAATATTTCCGAATTGAAGTTTAGAATTTGAAACTTCATGATATTCGGAAATAAGACATTATATGTTGGAAAATAGGTTGAAATATTTTTAAGTGAAGTTTCGTCACGTTGGAAAACGCGTGGATTCGAAAACCGATTGTGCGAATCCTATTTCTATCGTTATACGCATAAAAGTTTATTATTTCGGCTATAAAGATAGGAAAAAAATTTCGATTGACTAATTATTTAACCATCAGACTCTTTTTTCTGAGACGAACAACTTTCGTGTTGAATACTTTTTGAGATTTTGAGCATAAGGTCCTCCATTTTTCTGAAAACCGAATAAGCTCATATTAATGACCAAGTTACAATTTCACGCAGGGACCTTTGTGTAATTTTTAGGAAGTTTGTTATTAAAGCCAGAAATTACAGTTTATTACAAAAGAAACCCCAAAATTCATCTCTTAGCTACAGTAACCCGAAGAGAGAAAATGTGAGAGAGAGAGAGTTAGCCTCGGCGGACGGCGACACGTACTGCCACCATCGTGATCGTCTAGCCATGGTGCACCTTCTGGTGGTCGGTGATTGTGCGGTTGATGGAAAACGACGGTACATGGAGAAGAGAGATACGTGTGCCTCTATTTTCTGATCCTGCTTCGTTTCTTCGTTTCACAGCCCGAGCCACCCGCCAAATCTAAGCTCTCAGATAGTACTATAGGATGGTGATAATGATTTTTCCGATCCGTACTCAGTTATACGCAAAATGAGGGGAGAAGAGGTGATAAATAGTAACCTTCATGTGAACAGTAACTTCGATTTGAATTCCATCGATTCCAACGTATTCGTGGGATCGTTTGAAGTTCTTATATGCCCTCGAAATCTCGATAAGACATCCCGATAAAAATCCGTTAATTTCAAGTTTTCCGTTAAATATTCAGATGTATCCAGTAGCTTCGTAGAGTAGCGTAATTGTATAAATTATGACTCATATATATATCATTATGATAGTGTTTAGATAAATTCGAGTAGGTTCAGAGGGTTCGAGACCCTTCCGTAGCGTTTGCTGAAACTTTTTGGGTAGATTTTCTAAAAACACGTAAACCGAAGATTTAAGTGACTAGTGATTTAACTGAAATCATTAAAATTGGACTTGATTTGGTTATCCTGAAAAGATCTGGAATTTTATCATAGCTGAGTCAAGAATTTTGTAAGTTGTGATTCTGACGGTAATTCGCCATTTGTTTTGGCAGACTGGACTAGGATCTGGAGCGTTCTTAAAGCCAGGTAAGTAACTCATGCGATGAGTGCTTGAATAATTGATTGGTGTTTTAAATATATATATATATACATATATATGATTGAAGTGTTTAGGATAAGACCAGAATAGATAAGAGATATTCTTGAGAACAAAGTTCGAGGTTACACATGGTTAGGATAATCGACCACCACATGTATGGAACTTTGTTATTAATAAGATATGAAATGAGATATGAAATGAGCTTATTATTTATGCATATGTATGAAAGTACGTAAGGGTATAAATCTATAATGATATGAATACGTGTATGTAAAGGAATATGTCAATGTATAAGTATATGAACATGTGTTTGTATATGCATATGATGTTAAGATATGTATAGGTTGGATATACGGAATTGGTAAGTGGAGCAAATTATGATTTCTAAATTGGCTTTAGTTTATGTAGGTGTATATAATATGAATAAGTTATTATTAACTTATACATATGAGTTATTTGTATACAGATTGAAATGGTTAAGTTTGATAAGGAATGAGAGTAAGCTAAGCATTTCTTGAATGAAAATATTTAATTAATAAGCTCTGTATTAAAGGTTTTCAGATTGGAAATATGAAACTAAGTATGTTCGATCGGTGAATAAAAGATATGAGGACTGTTAAAGTTATGGCATTTGTATTAATATTTATAAGTATATTTGTATGTTTGAAACATATGTATATTTGTGAAAATTTTAATGATGTCGTGGAGTGATTGTCATGGATGTACTTGTGCATAAAATTCGTGCGATGAGTTTGGTGTGTCGTGATATGTATGTATGCATGTATGATGTTTGATTGGTTGATTTTCTCGAGGTATAGTAGTCGAGCTGGTTATGAATCCATTCAGATGAAATTCATCTCATACATATTCTAAAATAGGTAATGAGTCCCGTACGAGCATTGTATGTGTAAGCCAGCCATATTTATGTGTTGTATGAATGATGTGATCTTTGATGTATTGATTGTTATATGTGTTTTGGTTGCATGATGTTTGTAAATATGTCTGAGTGTATGTATGTGTATGATAGAACTCGTGATATGTATGGACCGTGTATGCTTATGTGAAATAAATGGATGATTTGAATCTGATGTGAATATTAGAGGTTATAAAGCGTCTTTGCTAAATTGTATTGGTATGTTATGTATGTATGTGTAAGAATTATGAAATTATATTTGCATGTATATATGAGAAGTGTGTTACGGTATGTGTGAATACAAATGAACCCCAAGTTTTAAGCTATTGTAAAGTTATCGTGGATAAGAAAGTTAAAGAAGATTATTTTGGCATTGAAGATAGTCTAAAGATTATTTTGGCATTGAAGATAGTCTGTAACCGAATAGAAGAAAGTAAGTTTTGAATAGAAGAAAGTATGTTTTGATTTGAAGGAAGTACGTTGGTTTTATCGATTTAATGATGTTTCAAAGATACTTAATCGTAATAAAGTATAGTAATCTGACTCCACATCTCATATGATAAAAATGGATTCGATGTAAAATGACTTTTTCTATGATGTTCAGAATGATACTTGTGAGAATCGAATGTTTGGCTAATAAATTGGCATATATGAGAATTTGTCATGGTAAAGTATAAAGGATAATAAAAGTTGATAAATCTAAACTTGTAACAATTTAATAATTCTGATAAATTGTTGATATGTTAGATTTGTTTGTTTGTTGTATATGTTTGACTTGTTTGTTGTAATACAAGCATGGTTACTTGCTGAGTTTTTGTTATATCCCGAATTTTTCAGAACGGTTCTGAAAGCTTTCTGAATTGAAATTTAGAATTTGGAACCGAATGATATTCATAAATAAGACTTTATTTGTTGAAAAATAGATCGGAACGTTTTAAAGTGAAGTTGAGTTGCGTTGGTAAACGCATGGTTCTGGGAACCAGTTACGCGATTTCTGTTTATAACGTTATACGCGTAAGAGTTTATTTTTTCGGCTATAAAAATAGCAAACGAACTTCGATCAAGCTGATTCTCAAACCATCAGACTTCGTTTTCCGAGATAAACAACTTTCTTGTTGTACACTTTTCAAAATTTGCATCAGAAAGGCTTCAAAAATATAAATTTTTGAGAAAACCCAATGATAGGCTCCTGATTATAATTTCATGGGTCATATTGTAATTTTTGAAAAATTTTCTATATATACCTTTAAGTTTCAGGAAATTATGGAAAATACTAAAGCCTCATAACTCTCTCACTCGACCCATTCCCCTAAAAAAATACGTTTTGGTTTGTTGGCTCGTCATCAGATTTGCCAACCATGACCGACCGACCGACAGCCAAGGGGGGTGCGCCCAGCCACCCCCTTCTGAAAGTGGCCGACGACGGCCCCAGATCACCGCCGACGGTGAGGAAAAGAGAGGAATGTGCATGTGAATGGATTTCACGATCCCGGCTTGTCGTTTCATTTCACGACTCGAGCCACCCACCACATCGAAGCTCTCAGAGAGTACTACAAGTTAGCGGTGACGGATTTTCCGTTTCGTTCACGATTGCATGCAAAACAAGGAAAGAATATTTAAATGAATAGTAACCCACTGTGAACAGTACCTCCGATCGGAATTCTGTCGATTCCAGCGCATTTATGAGATCGTTTAGAATCCGTATATGGCCTCGAAATCTTGGTAAGACCTCCCGTAAAAACTCGCAAATTTCAAGTTTATCGTTAAATATTCGGATGTATCCAGTAGTTTCTTAGAGTAACGTAGTGATATAAATTGAATTGATTGAGTATTAGTATATTGAATATATGCATTTGGTAGAATCCAAGTGAAAACGGAACGAGTTTGATCGATCCGATAGAATATGCAAGTTTCCGGTAAAAGTGAGCTTTTGCATATAATGATATGTTTTGATTTTAAAGATACTTATGAGTTATATATGATATTAAAAATATGTTTGGATAAATCTAGATAGGTTCGAGACCCTTCCGTAGCGTTTCCGAAAATGTTTTCAGAAGATTTTCCAAGAATACGTAAATTGGGGATTTAAGTGAACTAGCGGTTTGGAATAGTTTTTAATGATATTTTAAGAGTATTGGAACTAAAAATATTGAAATCGAACTCGATTTGGTTATCCCAGAAAGATCCGGAACATTGTCAAAGTTAAATCGAGAATTTAACAAGTTACGATTCTAATGGTGTTTCACCATTTGTTTTCTTGAATGAAAATGCTTAATTAATAAGCCCTGTAGTAAATGTTTCTAGATAGGAAAAATGAAAATAAGTATGTTTGATTGGTGAATGAAAGATATGAGGACTGTTAAAGTTATGGTATTTGCATTCGTATTAATAAGTAAATTCGTATGTTTGAAACATATGTTTGTATGTGAATATTTAAATGATGCCTTGGATTGATTGTAATGGATGTAATTGTGTATGAGAAGTCATGCAATGAGTTTGGTGTGCCATGATATGTATGCATGCATGTATGTTTGGTTGGTTGATGTTCTCGTGGTATAATAGTCAAGTTGGTTATGAATCCGTTCAGACAAAAATCAGTTCATACTTATTCTAAAATAGGTAATGAGTCCCGTATGAGCATTGTATGTGTAAGGCAGCCACATATGTGTGTGGTTTGATTATGTGCTTTGTGATTTATTGGTTGTTATGTATGCTTCGTGGTTGGTTTCACGATGATTGTATGAATTTTTGAGTGTATGTATGTGTATGTGAGAACCTGTAACATATATGGATAATGTATGCTTATGCCAAATGAATGAATGATTTGAAAACTGATTTGAATATCAGATGTTTTAAAGCGTGTTTGCTAAGTTGTATTAGTATGTATGTAGGTGTAAGAATCCTGCAATTGTGTTTGCATGAATATAAGAGAAATGTGCTATGGTATTTACAAATGTATATGAATCTCGAATGTCAAGCTATTGTAAGGTTATCCTGATTAAATAAAGTTAAAGAAAGTTTATTTTGGTATGAAGTAAGTTTGTTTTAGTATAGAAGATAGTTTGTAATCGAATAGGCGGAAGTTTATTTGATTTACCAATTTGATGATATTTCAAAGATGAATATTTGTGATAAAAGTATAGATGTATGACTTTATGTTTCACATGATTGAAATGGATTTGATATTAAACGATATACTCTATGGTACTCGATTTTTGCTTTTTATGCTTTGGATGTTAGCTATTAGATTGACACATATGTCGATATGTAAATGTGAAAATTTGACATGGGTTAAGTATAAAGGATAATAAAAAGTTAATAAATCTGAACTTGTAACAATTTAGTAATTTTGATAATCTGTTGATATGTTTGACTTTTTTGTTTGTAATAATAGCATGGTTACTTACTGAGTTTTATAACTCACACCAAACCAGCTTGCTAGTTTTTTAAGTTGGCTTCTAGATTGGTCAACCACTACAGCTTTGGAAGTCATGCTCGAGACGTGGATCACCCAAGTGGCAGTCAACCTCACAAATGTCTTGGGGAATTTTTAGAAGTTTAGGATATTTGATTTATGGTTTTGTTTGTAGTGCTGAGCAAGCCGTTTGTATTAAGTAAATGATTTGAATGCTTAAGTTGTTGTGGGCATAGAGCCCTTAATTGTTGATAGATGATATGGGCATAGAGTCCTTAGGTCATGATTTTGATTTATTGGTGTGGAATTCAGGTCCATTTTGATATATAATGTTTATTTCATGATCGTTTTGATGCTGGACTGAGATTCAGATTGTCCAGTTTTAGGATACATCATGCCCAATTTTCTGTAAATTTATAGGCTTATGGAGATGGGTTAATCCTGTCTCTTGCTGGTGGCACCTTGCATTGGCGGGGTGTTACAGTTTTATAACTCACACCAAACCAGTTTGCTAGTTTTGCAGGTTGGCTTCTAGATTAGTCAACCATGATAACTTTGGAAGTCAAGCTCAAGAAGCGGATCACCCAAGCGGCAGTCACCCTCGCATGTGTACTGGGAAGAGTTTTAGAGGTCTATGATTTGTGATCAATATTTTATTTGTCGTGTTGGGCACGCTGTTTGTATATATATATTAAATAAATATTTTGATTGTTTACAATGTCGTGGGCACAGAGCCCTTGAGTGTTGATAGTTGTTGTGGGCACAAAGCTCTTAGGATATGTTTTTGATGTGTTTTGTATGGATATGAGGTCCTTTTGTTTGTTTGATCTTTTCTTAGATTCCGTTTGATGCTGGACTGTGATCCAGGTTGTATAGTTTAGGATAAATCATGCCTGATTTTCTTGAAATTTGGAGTATTATGGAGATGGATTAATCATGTCTCCTGCCGGTAGCATCATGCCTCTGGCGGGGTGTTACAACTTGAACCTTCCAACATTTCACTGTCAGCTTGCGTCGCGACACCCAGACAGTTGTGTCACGACACAAATGCGGAAGACTTCAAAAATTGAATAAGAAACTTGGTTGTTATGATATCTATATAAAGAGAATATCTATGGTTACTTCATATAAGTTTTTAGGGAGCCAAGTAAGTCTCTTTGGAGGGTAAAACACTCTCCAAACAAAACCACCATTCAAGAACAACCAATAATAAGAAGATCAAGTAAGAATCAAGAGGAGAAGATTTGAGGTTTCATATATTGAAGATTGACCACCTTCGTGATTTGTCTTCCTTATCCCTATTTTCTTATTCTTTTTCTTATGTTTATTATATTTAACATGATGTTTTTTTTTATTCTTCTTTATCATGAACTAGATCTTGTTCTAGGATTGCAATGGAACACAATATGAACTTTTATGAATTGAATCTTTTTATGATTGATTTGTGACATTCTCTATGAATTATTTACCATTCTCTTTGCTTGATGAGTTCTATTTCTTGATCAACAATAGGATAGTTGTGGTAAACCCTAAGGAACATGGAAAAAGGAATTTTAGTTTAACCCTGAGAATTGAAAACGTGTGATCTCATTTTATTGAATAGATTTCATTGCAAGATAGGAATATACATGCAGGACATGCATAGCCATAATATTAGAACCTGGTTGTAATGAGTTTGGATTATATTAATTATCATAGTGTAATCAATGTTAGTCATAGTTAGACCTTCTTTTTATTTATTTATTTTTCTTACTTTAGTTTATTTTTATTTTTTTTAGGTGTTCCAAAAAATACGGTATCAGTGGGCTGCGGGAGAACCAAGAGCTTATGTACACTATGTTGGTGGGATAGAGTACGTGTTGGAGGATTTTTATAAGAAAAACTTGAAGTCCTGAAGACACGGTACTTGTTAACAGGCATTTTTGAAATACTTAGGATACTGAATGCTTAAGCCTTTCATAATACAATGATGAGTTGTGAGATATGTGGGGACAACCACCCTAGTGATCATTACACATTCAACTACAAGCCAGGATGGAAGAACCACCCTAACTTTGTGTGGAACAATACTTTTGAATAAAGACCAGAAGAAAGACAAAATCATTCCCTATGATGCCAGCAGTAAAATATTGGACAATAGTATAAGAATGAGCAAAGCTTGGAGAAAATGATCGCAGACATGTTCAAGAAGTAAGAAGCTAAATATGATGTCTTTTTTTAGAGTCACGTGACATCCTTGAAAATATTGGAAGCGCAAGTGAGACAGCTAACCAATAACCAGAGCTGTATACCCCAAGGTACAATAACAAATGACACTGAAGAAGCCTCATTGAATCAGGAGATTTACAAGGACAAAATAATGAAGAGAGAGGCAGAACCGTATATAGAGATTAAGATATCAATTCAAGAACCTGGTGTTGTGTTTTCCTTGTCAAACCAAGATCATATTAAGCTATAAAAAGTGTGAATACATCAAGGTAAAGTTGCGGAATACTCACTTTGATCGGCTTTTGCGATGCGAAGAACAACAAAAAATCCTCCTTGAAGTTCTCGGCCAAGGTCCTTCTTTGTGCTCCATGTGTTTCGGTCAACCCCTCCATTTATGCTCCGTCAAGCTCCAAGCTTTAAGTGTGATTTCATGCTCATGAATGGGTTTCCCTATCACCTTTGTAAGACCCCATTGAGTGCTAGTTTTTGTGAAAATTTACAACAAATCTTCAAGAATGTGAAGCCAAGCTTCAAGGCACTTTGAGAGAAAATGCAAGGCCTAGTTTCAGCCAATGAGAGGAATGAGAGAGAGAGAGTTGTGTTTTGTTTTTTGATTTCCAAAAACAAGTTAAATGATATACCAAAATTAAATAAAATGGTATTAGTCATTCAAACCATCACACTTGAGTGTTTGGTAAGCAACCATCAAATCCCATCAACTTTCATCAACCAAAAGGTGATATGATAGACAAGTGATGTGACATGATGTGACTAGTGGGCCCCACTTGATTCAAAATGCGAGTGGGCCCGCAAACACTCCCGGGCTCGGGTTCGCTTATTCTGAATTAACGTATTTTCCGTTGCGACGTAATTAAATCAAATTTAATTAAATAATTATGCCTAGCAAAATTACTATTCACATCGCTAGCGAATTAATTCTAAATTAACTCGTTCGCCCGAATTAAAATCCAATTTTAATTCCGCGGCGAAATCTAATTCGTATAATATATCGAATATATTATTTTATCGATTAATTCCAAATTAATTGTTCTCTCTCTTTAAATAGTATTTTAATTAATCCCAGATTAATTATGTGCGAGTCATACGTCATCGGTGAATCTTCGGGAAGCGACCCATGAGATCCCCGGATATATTGGTAGTAAATCCGGTTGTCGAACTATCCGAACACGTACATACATAGTACTATGTTTTTACCGATTTACAAGACATGGTTGGCTTCTAGCAAAGCACCGTGCCTACCCAATTCTCCAGAAATATTCTTAAAGGAATATATAATCTATATTAGACGTAGTATACGTAGTATTGCGTATTGCGATCCAGTATCGGATGTCACATGCTAGGCCTGGGGCTGTAATTGTGTCTGCCCCGTACGAAGCACATATCAGATCTCTGGTAACTAGTTTCTATAATCGGATAAACATGACCTAGTCATATTATCCCGATAGCTGCAGCATATAAGAGCACCAGTTCCGTATCCTACGTGACCATCATCTCCATATGACTGAAGTGATACTTCCATCTCGACATCACACCCAATACACTACGATTCTCAATATACCCAGAATAGGCGTACACAGAACCTGTTAAAGCCCTGGACGACCAAAACCAAAGTATATTGATTGTCGCAAGTATTAGCAGTGCAAGTCTCAGGTTAAGACCAAATACACCTACCCTGATTCGGACTTCCATAGACACATAGTCATATTACCAATGGAATTCCGAGGGGTCTATCCAGAGCGAAGCTGTTTCCATACCATCGGTAAACACAACCTCCTAGTACACTTGCATGAGTATCCAATACCCAAATATATGAGAACTATGTTGTTATGCTCCCATAACACGCACAAGTGCAATATTAGTCTATTCCGCATTATCGATGTCCAATCTCGATAATACTATGACTAGGGATGTTCTAATGATTAAACCTTCATGGATTGATACTGTCTCATATCTTATCAATCCGGAACTAATCATATGGACTTTTATCATTTATATATCTCGGTAATCCAATTACAAATGATAAAAGAGCAATTTCCTTTGTCACATAGTTAATTTGTACAACAACACCATGTTCTGTACAAATAGTGATGCTATGGGTCATAATTGTCCAACACATGGACCATCAGAGTCTAGAATTAATTAAGAGCATCCTCTATTCATTGAGAATATTTATTAGGAAGTTATAAAAAGAATTGGGCAATAGCAGTTGTGTGATCCTTTTGAAAATCTCATGATACAAAGGAACGCATTACAACATGGGAAGCTAACATCATTGATATTGCCTATACGCTTGAAAGAATGACACAATCATTCCAAGTCAAGCATCCTACAAGACCTTCTGATAGTCCATCTTTCTATTCAAGAATTCATAAAGATAAAAGTTTGAAGACGGTGGTAGGATCACATAGTAGAAAAGATCTTTATTTGTCATCTTATGTTTGGAAAATGAGCTTGAATATTAATGGTAATGGAACTGTCATATCTAGGACATATAAAGCCACATGGAAACCTCATTGAAGGAAGTTCCTTAAATAAATTCTCGCTAAGGACTATAAACTAATCGCTGCTTGGGAGTCAACCCATGAGTTTATAATTTTTTCTTATGTTTTTTTTTTAATTTAATTTATTTCCTTATTTGTGTTTTTATTTATATTTGTCTTTTCTTCGATGATCTAGGTTTCAACATAAGTTTACGGGTCAAGGTTTTGACTTCATGCTCCAACAGATAAATTTATGCACCATCATCGCTAAAGTTGGGAAATATCTATTTCTTTTCCCTCTATTTTTATTTTTTTCAACGTTGAGGGTAATGTTTATTTTAGGTTTGTAGGTAGGGAATATAAATTTATGTTTATATTTTAAATTTTTTCATTTCGAGTCATGTCTTTGTTAGAGTATCACATGCATATGATATAGATTTGATATGTTTTAAAATATTTGACTCTTAGAAAATGATAAGTGTTGGTTGATGTTAATGCTCAGTTCTTAAATTGAGTTTGTTTTGAGATGATTCTTTGCATATTCAATCTCAAATTTCAAGTCTAAACTAAAATAAAATTCATATATGAGATAATTGGATTGAATGAATGACCATTAGCCTATATACTTATCTCTATCTTAAAATTTTATGAACGCTAGCATATCATAGAGCCACCTATAACATTTAAGCATGAAGCTATTATGGGAAAGTATAAAACTACCATAAGTAGAAATGCTACCTTAAAGGGTAGTGTAAAATCTCAAGAAAGAAAGAAATAAGAAAGAAAAAGAAAGAAAGAAAAAAGAAAAATAATAAACGGTAAAGCCAAGATACATGAGCTTAATGATAAGACATAGATACTTTAAGATACAAAGGTTGGTTTGAGCCATTCTATTTCGATTGTCGAAATGAAAAATTGCTAAGATTGATGATCTATGGAATAAACTATGATAGAATTGATTCACTGGCACACTGCAAGAATTTAATTGAGATGACTTTTATTTTTGAATGAAGTTACCACTGTTTATAGCATTTTGAAATTTTCTTTAAGCCATTGATATTTTATATGATGATCTTTGAGGTATTGTTGTGAAAATCTGATCATGTTATGTGTGTTGTATCTTTTTATATTTTTAATTTAGTAGTTTTAGATGATGTTTGTGGGTGTCATCGTTGTAAGCCATCTCGAGACTATAACTCATCCACCAAAGCCACTTAAGGGTTTAAAGGCTTGTTGCATATGCCAAATACAATCGCGATCCATATGAAAGTGGCTTAGTTAGTTTATTTATTATTATTATTTTTTATTTACGTTTGGGTCATTGATTGAGGACAAACAATCATTCAAGTTTGGGGGTGTGATGAGTACCTATAATATACATTTTTCAAGTATATTTATATTTGATTTCCCTCATAAATTATGTTGTTAAATTCATAAATATTCATTATTTTATTTTCTAGGATACACATATATAAAAAATTGATCAAAAATGAGTGAAAACCCCGAAATTCCCGATTTGCATCAGTAAGTTACTAATTTGTACAGTTTTAAGTATTTTAGTCATAAATTTTACATACGATATCCAATTGAGGTGATTCAAGTTGTTTTGGAAAGAATACTCAATTATCTATAATTTCTCAGTTTATGTTGAAGACTTAATCGAAATCCTTCATTGCTAAAATTGAGCTTCAAGATGCCAACTCTGACTAGCCAGCTTGCTTCGTAACGCCAAGACAGTTGTGTCGAGACAAAAATACGGAAGACATTAAAACTTAAAAATAAAACTTGGCTGTTATGATATCTATATAAAAGGAACATCTATGGTTACTTCACATACGTTTTTAGGGAGCCAAATAAGCTTCATTTGATGTCAAAAAATCTCCAAACACAACCACCATTCAAGAACAACCAAGAACAAGAAGACCAAGTAAGCATTTTTATCAAGAAAAGAAGATTGGAGGTTTCATATATTGAAGATTGACATCTTTCATGATTTGTCTCCCTTATGTTGGAGTTGGTGCTTGAGCATTGACACACTCACAAAATGGTTCTTTTCTCACAAGTATAAGAGTGTTGAAGTAATAAAATAACCCTGTAAATCCGAGGTCAATCCACAGGGAATAGATTTAGTAAAATAAAATAATAATTCGAGTGAAAATAAAAATGTTGAATTGTTTGAAGTGATTGACAATTTTAAATTGGACTGCAACAGTAAAATAGAATGGTGGAGCTAAGGGATCCACTCTTGATATTTCAAATATAGAGAAGTACTACTTCTTATAATATATAAATTATCATTATTACCTGGTTAATTTACTTTAGGAATTAATTGTTGGGGTTTTGGGCAAAAGGCGCGGTGGAAGCGCTGTTCGGGCGAAATCGTAATTTTAAAACTTTTTAAATTACCGAATGAATTATTCAATATCCAATATGAATAATTCATTCATATTTCACCTAAACATATTTATTCGATATCAAATAACGACATAAATAGCAAAGAAACATCGCGAAAAGTTTACGAAAACGTTTTTCCGTAAAATGGCATAAAATACGTTTTTGACCGAACCGACTACCCAATGCACATGAGGGCTACCCAGGTCATCCCCAATAGTATTAGGGCAGTTCATGGGTTGCACGAAAAATGACAAATTCACTGTTTGGGTAGCCGTCACCCGGTTGGCTCAAAAGTCACCCGGTAATGCAGTTTTTCGCCGTTTTGGCTTATTTCAACTCTGAAATAATTTCCGATAATTTTTCCAACACCCAAAACACATCCAATAAATTCAAATGACATCATTTTCATCACAAACAACCAAGTTTTTCCATATCTGATTTTGCAACAAAAATAATCAATTTTTCATGCTTTAATCCAACTTTTTCAACATTAATCATATTAATCAAAACACCAATCAAAGTCACCACACATGAACCACCCAAGAACAATTCTAGGCATTAAAAGAGTGGTCATAATACTCTAGAATGGAAACTTATCATCAAATAATCAATTTGAACAAATATTACAATAATATCATCCAAATCAACTTCACATATGTAATATGCCTCCAAATCCATCCTCCAAAACCAAAAGCCCCAAATTTATAGAAAAGAAGAAACCCTAGATCTCACTAGATCTTCAAGAAATAAGAAACAAAATTTCTAAGTTTAGGGATTTGTAGAATTACCTTTAATCATTTAGTTCCTTAGCCTTTTTTCTTGATTTTCTTCTTTTCCTTTACTTGAATCATCAAGCAATATTGGAACCCTTTTTTCTTTTGAAGCTCTCGGCCAAGGGGGAAGATAAGATAAAAAAGAAAAACTTTTTCCTTTAGAAATCATCAAAACCGACTTTTGGAGGCTTTTTGGTCATTTTGGAAAAAAATTAATTCAATTAATTAAATCAAACTTTATGTTAACAAATCATATTTGCACATATAAAGTTTAATTAAATCATGCCATGTGTCACCAATAATAATTAAATATTTTTAATAACAATTATTAAAAAGTTTATCAATTAATTATTCAAATATTTAACATTTAAATATTTAAATAATTAATTAATATAATAATTATTATATATTTATTTTATTTACATTAAATAATAAATACATATATTAATGGCATGTGTCAAAATCTCATTTGACAATTAATTAATGTGTATCTAATCAAATTATGTATCAAATACAAATACACAATAATTATTAAATGACCAAAATCTCCTAATGCATGTGTTATTGTTTAACCGTTTAAACGATTCGAATTAACTCACTTAATCCGATGAAGTATTATGAATAATTTGTACTATTCATAATGTGTTGCCCAAATGCTCAACGAGTACACTTCATATTATGGGACTCTCTAAGTTTAGGTTTATCCGTCACGAAATCCAATTTCGTGTCCATAATTCACCCACTCATGAATTATGACGACCACGGATAATCTCGCTAAACTATGCAAGTCGAGGTCATTGCACACGTATAATCCCTCCGTCACAGGCTATCCATATTAAACCTGGGATATAGATAAAAACGTCAAATTCTTTCGGTATAATATAGTCGACTTTCAATTTACGATCTCCAAATAACACTCGGAACTGATTTCTGAAGTTATACCACGGCCATGGATTTACTAGATCGCAAACAAGTGTAGGATGGCTATGCCTTGTACACAGGACTGACAGATTCTATCTTGATACACATTTTATTTCATGAGCATCAATCCACACCCAATGAATAGGCGGAGCTCTGATATAAATAGATCGGTGACGTGACTGCCATCAAAGTGTGGAGGATAACTCATATATCCACAGTGGTATGTCAAGTCGAATGACCACTATGCTCGCTTAACTCGAGAAGATTCCTATTGACGTTGGTGTACCATCTATTAGAAAATCTTCAGTGAGTCGTTCAGTGTTTATCAAATAAACACCTACATGTATATACGAGTCTCCCGAGACTCATGGTTCATTGGGATAAACCATCGGACTAAGTCACGATATACGACATGTATTGGTCTCAGTGGATTTTGCTAACCGACCCGTGTTAGTAAATCTTGACCATGAACTTTATTTAAGGATATACATCTTATAGTGCGCTTCCCAATGTCAATTACAAACTACGTTGTAACTGCGCACTACATTGTAAATCCTATGGTCATTGTGTAATATACATGTTTCACTAAACCAGATTTAGTTTCAATCTAATCATAATTAGAATGAATATGTGTATAAAAGATAAGAGATGATACCATTAATTAAGTAATATTATGGAAAATATAATTGCTCGTATTCATGAATCGGACATAAGTACGATCCGGATTGGCACTCCGAGCACCAACCCTAACAATTTCTCCTACTTGCTCTAGTGAAAATCCACGGTATCATATACACATCTCAATGTATATCACATACTCATGGCCCTCAAGAGCTCACCTAGCACTCAAGCGGTACGCATTAACAAGTAAGCCCGCTTTAAAAAATTGAGTCCGTCCAACAAACTCAATCGTTTTCCTTAGCCAACATCATTCATATTTTGTAGAATCTAAATTCCACATCAATATGACTCAAACACTATATCAGTATTGTGCTATAGCTACTGAGTTGTCTATGTATTTAGAGATCAAATCCAAATACTATGAGACAACCGCAAGCACTACACTAATATGAAAACTTCTAATCTATAGGGTCACTATGCAACTTCATAAGTCAATACTTCATAAGTTGCAACTGATTCCACTAGTTTAGTAGAATCAACGGTGACACTCACAGTGCATCTTTTCTGACTTTATATGACATAGACCATCTAATGTCATAATTAGGATCAAAACTAATCTGACCTTATAGTTGCAGACTAAATTCTCCATGAATAAGAAACTCATTATTAATATCTCTAAGATAACAAAGAACATGTTTCAAGATCCATCATATGGTCTACACCATGTCAAAATAACTCGTAACAATTAAGATTAAATAGATATCTTTAATCGCACATAATATAGTATTCATTATGCCATCATCATATGGTGCATCAGATCGACTAGACATTATAATCAATTTCTCTTTCGACAAAGGAATCATCCTTTATGAAAGATGAATACAATATATAAGAGACACTAACTGTCAAACAGTTATACTAACTGTCATACAGATCATATCTAATGTACGACTAATGGGAGTATCTCACAAGTCTTTTTTTTATATCATATATAAAACTTTATATCAAATATAACAAAGACTACTCCCACTATTTTCACGGAGAAAAGAAGACTTGAGATATATACAATGCTAGAAAGAAGTTTGTAAGCTCCCACTGACCTACTAACAAATGTGTATTCTCTATGCTTTGATAAAATCAGACAATCTGACTGTAATCAAAATTAGAGAACACAAATTTCTGGAAAGCTTACCTGAGTCTACAATAGGCTCTATAAGCTAGTATATCAAACTGTGATCTTAGCAGAATACAAACTCCAGGGCCATTCTAGAATGAATTCTTCAAACAAAGAAATCACGACAGATCTCTCATTCGAATAAATCACTCAAGAATGCCACTTTGCATTCTTTAGCCAAAATACATAGTTTAATATCAACATTAACCAACAAATCTTTAATTGTTCAATTAGTGCGACTTGAGATTAGTTTTCTCAGAATCTACAATAGATCACTGAATATAACTTTTCTCACTGTCATACTATAAAGGTCAAACCTTTATCAAGCTCACTTTACTTTTGCTGCGCAAATAATTTACACATTTTATGAACGATTCATAACGAAAGCATAATCATGTTCAAAACTTGATCGTAGTAATCTATGAACAATATTAGATATATGGTTCAATGATAATTTCGGAAATTCATATCAAATATCGCTCCTACTATAAGTTATAAGATAATATTCTTCAATAAGAAAACAACAGAACCATTAAGTATCAAATACTTTGTAAATGATTCTGAAATCCTATTGGACTTATACGGAAGATATCTAAAGGTCTATTCATCTTATTAATTATGTAGTTCCACTTATAGTTTATCATTCTCACATTTGACTTCAATAAGTCAAGTCTTTTCTACAATTGTCAACATCTGATGTTAACATACCAAGTAATAAAATAATTTTATTCTCGGGATCGTAGAAAAAATATTCTATCAAATAAAATACAATATTCTATTAAATAGAATAAATGATAAACCTTACCTGTACCTCCGAGGCGCAAGTACTTTCAATTATATAACAATTATACAAAAGAAAGTTTCAAATCTCAAACTTTTCAAGATTCAAATTTTCTACTATACATATCACATATGTAACTGTAGGAATGAATGGAACCTTAATTAAAGAGATGAATTAGTGTTACTGGAGTATAACCCCAATAGTATTGAAAACTAATTCAGTAACACTCAATATCAACGAATCAAATCATATAAGATTCAATTACTCCCACTGACCAATTCCATCAAGATGGAATCGTGGAAGTTTAATTTTGAGTAAGAATCACATTCATTAAATAATTTTATAACTAATTGCCTTAAATTCATATGTTTGATCATATCAAACATCCTTGAACAATTCAAAGACTTACAATGAATTTTAAAGATATAGTTTTCAACACTTCAAATAGAATATCTTTGAACCATTCAAAATATTCTATCCGCATTTCATCAGAAACATATTGAAAGTTCTCGAACCATTCAAGACGTTCAATAGATATTCTTTTAGAAACATGCAACTAAGTCATGATAATTCATTAACTAAGTTACGAAGTAAAGAAAACTATCTAAGGCAATTTCTAATTCATTAAACTACATATATCCAATGTATTAGTCTAATAAATCTTGTGGTCCAATAACGATCATTGGTAAAATGAGATTTAATCACATCCTAAATACAATATTCATTAAATGGATAAGGATACATGGTGTGATCTTGTATCAGACCATCTTTTACCATACAGAATAAGCATCTTATTGGGGTTTTGGGCAAAGGGCACGGCGGAAGCACTGTTCGGGCGAAATCATAATTTTAAATTTTTTTAAATTACCAAATGAATTATTCAATATCCCATATGAATAATTCATTCATATTTCACCTAAAAATATTTTTGATATCAAATAACGACATAAATAGCAAAGAAACATCGCAGAACTTTTACGAAAATGTTTTTCCGCAAAATGGCATAAAACGCGTTAGGAATTTGTAGAATTACCTTTAATCATTTAATTCCTTAGCCTTTTTTCTTGATTTTCTTCTTTTCCTTTACTTGAATCATCAACCAATATTGGAACCCTTTTTTCTTTTGAAGCTCTCAGCCAAAGAGGAAGATAAGATAAAAAAAGAAAAAAATTTCCTTTAAAAATCATCGAAACTGACTTTTGGGGGCTTTTTGGTCATTTTGGAAAAAATAATTCAATTAATTAAATCAAACTTTATGTAAATCATATTTGCACACATAAAGTTTAATTAAATCATGTCATGTGTCACCAATAATAATTAAATATTTTTCATAACAATTATGAAAAATTTTATCAATTAATTATTCAAATATTTAACATTTAAATATTTAAATAATTAATTTATATAATTATTATTATATATGTATTTTATTTACATTAAATAACAAATACATATATTAATGGCATGTGTCAAAATCTCATTTGACAATTAATTAATGTGTATCTAATCAAATTATGTATCAAATACAAATACACAATAATTATTAAATGACCAAAATCTCCTAATGCATGTGTTATCGTTTAACCGTTTAAATGATTCGAATTAACTCACTTAATCCGATGAAGTATTATGAATAATCTGTACTATTCATAACGTGTTGCCCAAATTCTCAACGAGTACACTTCATATTGTGGGACTCTCTAAGTTTAGGTTTATCCGTCACGAAATCCAATTTCGTGTCCATAATTCACCCACTCATGAATTATGACGACCACAGATAATCTCGCTAAACTATGCAAGTCGAGGTCATTGCACACGTATAATCCCTCCGTCACAAGCTATCCATATTAAACCTGGGATATAGATAAAAACGTCAAATCCTTTCGGTATAATATAGTCGACTTTCAATTTACGATCTCCAAATAACACTCGGAACTGATTTCCGAAGTTATACCATGGCCATGGATTTACTAGATCGCAAACAAGTGTAGGATGGTGTAGGACACAGATGTTGGACGACGCTGTTTCGGGCTCGCGGCCCGGTTGAGAGTACGGAGTAGCCCGCAAGGGACTAAATCGGAGAAATTACATGGAGTCGCCACCCGGTGTGAACCGGGAAAATGATTTAAGGCCGCACTCACCCCTCGTAAGGGAAGACCTCAAACCATTGGGTTCGGAATGGTCCCTTACTTATGCCACTTGTAATGATATGATTTGTGCAATAATTTAATCGAATCTAGCAACATATATTTCCAAAGGTAATTTACTCCTAAGTTCGCATGTATAATTAATCATCATAACGGAAAACATATAATAATCTCATGAACATGTTGAATTATCAAACATGAAAAATAAATAACAACCTAAACATAAACGTAAATTGAATGCCTACTGCGAAAGAAGATAACCAAATCATGAATGGAGGAATAACGTACTAGCAGCTAAATCATGCTTAAGAACCAAGTAACATACTAACAACCTAATCATGCTTGAACACAGTCTTGCGAACACATCAAATAGATGAATGCGGGAATACAAATGGATGATAACAACAAAAGTGTTCAATAATGGAATGGCTTGGTTAATTACATAATACAAGAGAAATCACCCAAGAAGCAATCATTCATGAAATGTGATGAAAAGGAACCAGTTCAGTGTATGTGCATTCGTGTAGCGTTTGAAAATACGTTTGAATGGAAAATAGAAGGTTCACGTTCGTATAGCTTTTGATGACGCGTTCGAACGGGACAAGACCTGATGAAACAAAACACATACGCGTTCGAGTAGTGTTCGTAAACGCGTTCGAACGGTAAACAAAAGGTTCGCGTTCGTATAGCGTTTGAGAATGCATTCGAACGAGACAAGACTTGATGAATCAAAATGCATGCGCGTTCGAGTAGCGTTCGTAAACGCGTTCAAACGGGAAACAGAAGGTTCGCGTTTATATAGCGTTCGAGAATGCGTTCGAACGGGAGATGATCTGATACATGATAAACGACGTAAACACATACATAGATGCACAATGTAGGACTCTGTGTGCCCGATTGAACTCATTCCAATTCAATCGAGTATACCTCATCCGGCGCAGCCAAACATCGTGGTAAAGGTAGCCTCTAGGCATTTTCCCTAATAGAGGACCTTTAATCCACCCTGGTTAGCCCATGCGCACTAGAATGCAATACATGAGTAAATAGAGCAATGATATGCAAAAGGTTAATGACGTAACAAAAGGCGCGACAAAACATTGTGGTAAAGGTAGCCTTTTAGGCATTTTCCCTCGAATAGAGGACCTTTAATCCACCCTAGTTAGCCCATGCGCATTGTATTACTATGCATGCAAATGAATAAGACAATGATGTGGAACTCCGTATGTCCGATTAAACATATCTCACATTCAATCAAACACACTTCGTCCGGCGCGGTAAAGTATTGTCGTAAAGGTAGCCTTTTGGACTTTTCTCCCCTCAAATTGAGAACCTTTAGACTAACATACTAAGCCCATGCGCACTATATCATCAACACATAAACCATACAACGTACGTAAAGTAAATGGCGAATGATAAAATGCGAATAAAAAATGAACAGGATACAAAAGCAAAGTAAAACATGTGCTGTTTGCTCAAGTGGTACGTGGAGTTATTTCCCAAGTACAGACCGCACTACCATCCATTCAGATTCAGCTACGGAATTTATGTCGGGGTTTTCATCCTATATACCACAAGAGACGACACATTTTCCTATCCATTCAAAGGCCACAACATGCATCCACAAACGACTCTTATGCGAAGGAAATAAATAAAACAATTAAAAGATGAATGAAAGTAAATAGGAAAAGTGCCCTCAGGTCTAACCTCTTAGGTTGTCTCTCGAAAGTGCATTACACGGCCGTCGAAAGGGTTGATGCTCCGCAACTCCTTCGGTTCACTAGTCCACTGCTCACGTTCGCTGCTTCACTATTTTGAGCTGTCGTTTCCTCTGTTTTGCTGTTGTTTCCGTTGTATTCTAGTCACAGTATTGGCTTACTAGTTTTCGGTAAATAAGGGACTATTTTTGGGTGTTTGGGCTGCTGTTTGGGGGTGTATATTCGGTCACTGCAGTACAGTTTCAGGGATGATTTTCTGAGAATGGAGGGCTGCAATTTGGGGACTGTTTCGGTGATGTAAAATGGAGTGTTTTCGGTGATGGTGGAGTAGGGTATAGAGAAAATTATTTGTTTTCTTTTTGCTTCTTTTTCGTCTTGGGCGTGTGAACTAGGTAGGCAAGGGTGCTAATGCTTTGCAGGATTTCTTGTGATTTGTATGTATGTGCTAGGGGTTTTAAGGTTGGATTTGTGTTTCTTTTATAGGCAAAGGCTAGGGTTTCTAAGGTCTGAATAGGAATGGATCAAGTAATTATGGGGGGGGGGGGATATCCTAATTAGTGCATGACAAGAAAATATCTAGTTAATTGGGGACATGATTGGCTTAATAAGGAAGATCATATATTTGATTTGTTTTCATTTAGGTTTGTGAATTATTTAAATTGGGATGTGATTTATTTATTTAGAAAGGATATTATTTTAATTTGTGACATTTTTAAATGTTTTAATTATTTTTGGGTGGGTTTTGGTGGGCTAAATCGGCTTGGGCGTGAGGCTAGCAACAAAACCAGAAGTACCGACACCGTTCGAACCCCGATTCGAACGCTACACGAATTGCCCGTAATCTGCTTGACGTTCGAACGTGTTCACGAACGCAACACGAACGAAAGCAGTGAACATGTGAATTGAATATGATGACATACTTATTCTGAATTTCCCCTTCCGACATTCGCTTCCCGCGACTTCCGCAACCTAAAGAGTAGTGCCTCCATACGAGACTCATCATCGAGACTTATATGCAAAAATGCAGTGCCTACAGTCGCCCCCACTTTGATGGGACTTGTGCAGTGTGTGATAATGAAAATCCTATCAAAGTTATGCAATTCATTTTTACTTACATGGCTCGCCAACTGCCACCTGACTTGCCTGCTGCTTCGAACTGAGTTGATCTAGTGGTCCATTTTCGAACTGTGCTCCATTTTTGGACCGTCATTTTCGTCATCTGTTGTGTGTGCTCCATTTTGGAGCGCCATTTCCGACATTTGTGGTGTGTGCTCCATTTTGAAGCGCCATTTCCGGTATCTATCGTGTGTGCTCCATTTTGGAGTGCCATTTCTGGCATTTGTTGTCTGTGCTCCATTTTGGAGCGCCATTTCCGGCATTTGTTGTGTGTGCTCCATCTTGGAGCCCCATTTCCGGTATTTGTTGTGTGTGCTCTATTTTGGAGCGCCATTTCTGGTACTTGTTTTGGTCCATTTCCGACCATGCTGTGCGAGAACGTGCTCATTTTTGAACCGTTAGTTGATGAGATGGTCTTTGCCGCTACAAACCTGCGAACAAAAATTACATGTATGTGATATTTATGCATCTATGCATGGATATGTTTCCTATTTCGATGGGTTAGGCCTTCCTTGGTCCATTTCCGAACCGTGCTTCATTTTCGGAGTGTCATTTTCGGCGTCTGATGTGATAATGGTCCATTTCCGAACCATGCTCCATTTTCGGAGTGCCATTTTCGGCGTTTAATGACGTGTGGCCTTACGTGTGGGCCTCGACCCTGGGACGCATCCCCAAAACTGATGCTGATGTGGGCCTCGCCCCCGGGACTCATCCCCAAAACTGATGCTGTGTGGGCTCGACCCTGGGACTCATCCCCAAAACTGATGCTAATGTGGGCCTCGACCTTGGGACTCATCCCCAAAACTGATACTGACGATGCTGATGTGGGCCTCGCCCCAGGGACTCATCCCCAAAACTGATACTGACAATGCTGATGTGGATCTCGGCCCAGGGACTCATCCTCAAAACTGATGCTGATACTGATGTGGGTCTCACCCCCGAGACTCATCCCCAAAACTGATACTGACAGTGCTGATGTGGGCCTCGCCCCAGGGACTCACCCCAAAACTGATGCTGATACTGATGTGGGCCTCGCCCCCGGGACTCATCCCCAAAACTGATACTGAAAATGCTGATGTGGGCCTCGCCCCCGGGACTCATCCCCAAAACTGATACTGATGTGGGCCTCGGCCCAAACTGATACTAATGTGGGCCTCGCCCTAAACTGACAGTGATGTGGGGCTTTGCCCCCAAACTGATACTGATGTGGGCCTTACCCTAAAATGATACTGATGTGGGCCTTGCACTAAACTGATACTGATGTGGGCCTCAACCCATGCTCCATCCTCAAAACTGATGACACTGTACGGGTGTTGCCTCTGGTTGGCTTGCTTTTGCTGCTTTCTCTTTTTATTCTTTGAAACCTATTATTACAAAACAGGACAAACACAAAAGAATGCAAATATGTTACGTGTATGCATGCATGCATGAATGAATTTCTTATTCCGTTGGGTTAGGTCTTCTCTTGGTGACTGCTCGGTTTTCTCTTCTTCAGGCAAAATACTGCTTCAATCTGTCTACGTTGATCGGCTCGGTGAACTCATTCCCTTCTAAATCTGACAGTCTCACTGCCTCATTTCCCAATTTCTGAATGGTTATTCTGTCTTTCTTCTTGCTTCTTTCGAGGATTCCCCGTGTTCTAAATATCGTTGTGTATCATAGTACCAGGGTTGAATACTTTTGCCAAATATACTCATGTTGCAGGTTGAAAGGAAGAGACTCAGGCAAGTAAGCGAAATGAACGTCTTTATTATAATTAAGAAAAGGTTTGAACAAGTAGATAAACTCAATGTCTTTGAAAATGCAAGATCAAATAAACTAGGAGGAACAACTTCATCATTCGCAGCATTACCTTCTTCCTCGTCCTATGGTTCTCCACTGCTGTCGTTCCCTATCCCCATGAAAGAAACTGGGTGGTTGAGGGTTGGAGGACAAAGCTTTTGGGTAGGCCGGAGTTGATCATGTAGGTGGGTGGTGGAACGAAGTGGTAGTTTGGTAGATGATTCTGGTGTGTGTTGGGTTGTTCTTTCTCAGGATCGGGTATTTTATTGGCATCAATGAGGTTTTGGATTTCATGCCTAAGGCGGGTGCAGCTGTCAGTTTCATGGCCTCTCCTCTGATGGAAGTGAAAATACAGGCTTAGGTCAAGGTTGGGTGGTATAAGATCTAGAAGTGGTTTAGGCTCTAAGGGTTTTAGGAGTCCTTGCGCCTTCAGCTTCTCAAACACCTTAGATAAAGGCTTCCCCAGGTTAGAGAAATGCCGGTTCCTGATGGCAGCAACCTCGGTAGTAGTGGGCTTGGTCTCAGAATGTCCCCCAAAAGTCCTTCTATTCTGGCCATAGAACTTTATATTCTCCAATTCTTCTTATTCTTCGATGTCCATGACAGTCTTCCTCAGCTGTCAGAAATCTGCAATCATGGAGGTCATCCTTCTTAACTTGCCATAAATGGAGGGCTTGGTGCCCTTGATGATCATTTTGATCTGGTCATTCTCCGAAGGCCGAGTCTGCATCTTCAGAAGCTGGCTCCTCCAGCGATCTACATACTCCTTGAAGCTCTCCTCCGGCTTCTGCTTGGTATTCTCCAAATCGCGGAGTGACAAATCAATCTCCAAGTCTGTAACATACTGTTTCAGAAATGCATCTGCCAATTCCCTCCAATCTTCCTTGACCTTCCTCTCGAGGCTATGATACCACACTACTGGCGCCCCTTTAAGTGTTATCCCAAATATTTTCTGAACTTGGCGCTGTGACAGGCCCACTGAACTCATAACTAACACATATTGTCGGAGATGGACTATCGGGTCCCCATTCCCAGTGAACTTGGCCATATCAGGCATTTTGAACTGAGCCGGCAGCTGTTCTTCAAAGGTCATTGCCTCATAATCTAGCAGGTCTTCATGTTTGCCCCTCATCTTACGGGTAACCGACTCTACCTGATCCCGTAGCTTCTGTAATTCTGCCTGAGACCCAATCATTCTTCCCGTCGCATATTTAGCCATGTCATCATCAAAAGTGGGGATGTCATCCCCCAACCCATTCGGAGGCTCCTCACGCCTCACATTCTCAGAATTTCCCCCAGCACGGGGCACGGCCATATTTTCCATAGCAGTAGTCAGGGCTTGTAACTGTTCAATAATCTTGGTGAGACTGTTCTCAAACTGATCCATACGAGATACCTCATTCTCTGATTCGCTCATGTTTGCTATTGGCCTTTTAACAAGTCTTCCATTTTCCCTAACCCAACGGATATCTATGATGGCTCTTAAGACACAAGAGAGTTAACATGATGTGTGTATGCATGAGATGCATGAGATACGTGCGATGTATGGAATATATACGTCGGCCCACTACCATTTTGAAGCATTTAATCTTACTATTGTGGGGTGGAAACTTGTCCTAGTTGAAAAGGCCCAACAGGTTTACACCTTTGCGACAACATGGTTAAACAACTTCAAATGATAAGGGGCCCAAACACAGGATGGCCTATTGGCATTTTAGAAACTTTTGGCCCAATTGTCATAGGATACGAACTCGTCCCAGTTTAAATGGCCCAACAAGTTCGCATTTCTGACAAGAAGTCCAACTGCATCCAAATGAGGATGGTCGCCAAATACAAGCATAGAGAGATAATTCAAGCATAAAGCAATAATTTCTATAGAGCTGCCCATCGACATTTCAGAAGCTTTTGGCCCAATTGTCATAGGATATGAACTCGTCCCAGTTTAAATGACCCAACAAGCTCGCATTTCTGACAAGAAGTCCAACTGCATCCAAATGAGGATGGTCCATAAGCACAAAGAAATAGTTGCTATAGGTCATATACAACTCCGATCTACGTGTGGGTTTGCGGGAGTATAGACAAAGACTTTCACTGGCGAAGGATTGCCCACAACTAGGTCTCCCCACTCAAGGGTTCGAGCAACCAAGTGAGCGCACCCTTTTTATACCTTACGGTACGTGCCAACGAGTTGTGGTGCGTGACTGACTGTCAAATGGATTTCCCGTTGTAGATTCCCCAGAGGGAGGGCAGAGCGAACTCTCTTAAAAACCCAAGCCTCTTAGGCTCTTATCGCTTGATGACAGGAATAAACAACGAGTCCTCCAAATTAGTCCATCACGGTAGGCTACAAGTACATGATTATCTAGGTGTCTTCGTAGCTTTTCCTTATAGAAAGGTAGTGAATGAGGGAATACACCAAATCATTACCTAGCCTTAAAAGTGCCTTTGATTAAACCCCTTTCAACCCACAGTAAACACGGTTAATTAAAGCACAAATCATAATCATTACAAGGCATTATTTTGGGGCCAATTTTCTATCCCCAGTGGAGTCACCAGACTGTAGGACACAGATGTTGGACGACACTGTTCCAGGCTCGCGGCCCGGTTGGGAGTACGGAGTAGACCGCGGGGGACTAAATCGGAGAAATTACATGGAGTCGCCACCCGGTGTGAATCGGGAAAATGATTTAAGGCCGCACTCACCCCTCGCAAGGGAAGACCCCAAACCGTTGGGTTCGGAATGGTCCCTTACTTATGCCACTTGTAATGATATGATTTGTGCAATAATTTAATCGAATCTAGCAACATATATTTCCAAGGGTAATTTACTCCTAAGTTCGCATGTATAATTAATTATCATAATGGCAAACATATAATAATCTCATGAACATGTTGAATTATCAAACATGAAAAATAAACAACAACCTAAACATAAACGTAAATTGAATGCCTACTGCGAAAGAATAATAACCAAATCATGCCTGGAGGAATAACATACTAGCAGCTAAATCATGCTTAAGAACCAAGTAACATACTAACAACCTAATCATGCTTGAACACAGTCTTGCGAACACATTAAATAGATGAATGCGGGAATACAAATGGATGATAACAACATAAGTGTTAATAATGGAATGGCATGGTTAATTATATAATACAAGAGAAATCACCCAAGAAGCAATCATGCATGAAATGTGATGAAAATGAACCAGTTCAGTGTATGTGCGTTCGTGTAGCGTTTGAAAACACGTTCGAACGGTAAACAAAAAGTTCACGTTCGTATAACGTTTGATGACGCATTCGAACTGGACAAGACCTGATGAAACAAAACACATGCGCGTTCGAGTAGCGTTCGTAAACGCGTTCGAACGGTAAACATAAGGTTCGCGTTCGTATAGCGTTTGAGAATGCGTTCGAACGGGACAATACCTGATGAATCAAAATGCATGCACGTTCGAGTAGCATTCGTAAGCGCGTTCGAACGGGAAACAGAAGGTTTGCGTTCGTTTAGCGTTCGAGAAAGTGTTCGAACGAGACATGACCTGATGCATGATAGATGATGCAAACACATACATAGATGCACAATGTAGGACCCCGTGTGCCCGATTGATCTCATTCCCATTCAATCGAGTATACCTCGTCCGGCGCGGAAAAACATCGTGGTAAAGGTAGCCTCTAGGCATTTTCCCTCGAATAGAGGACCTTTATTCCACCCTAGTTAGACCATGCACACTAGAATGCAATACATGAGTAAATAGAGCAATGATATGCAAAAGGTCAATGACGTAACAAAAGGCGCGGCAAAACATCGTGGTAAAGGTAGCCTTTTAGGCATTTTCCCTCGAATAGAGGACCTTTAATCCACCCTAGTTAGCCCATGCGCATTGTATTACTATGCATACAAGTGAATAAGACAATGATGTGGAACTTCGTATGTCCGATTAAACATATCTCATCTTCAATCAAACACACTTCGTCCGGCGCGGTAAAGTATTGTCGTAAAGGTAGCCTTTTGGACTTTTGTCCCCTCAAATTGAGAACCTTTAGACTAACATACTAAGCCCATGTGCACTATATCATCAACACGTAAACACACAATGTACGTAAAGTAAATGGCGAAATGATAAAATGTGAATAACAAACGAACATGATACAAAAGCAAAGTGAAACATGTGCTGTTTGCTCAAGTGGTACGTGGAGTTGTTTCCCAAGTACAGACCGCACTACCGTCCATTCGGATTCGGCTACGGAATTTACGTATGGGTTTCCATCCTATATACCACAAGCGACGACACATTTTTCCATCCATTCAAAGGCCACAACATGCATCCACAAACGACTCTCATGCGAAGGAAATAAATAAAACAATTAAAAGATGAATGAAAGTAAATAGGAAAAGTGCCCTCAGGTCTAACCTCTTAGGTTGTCTCTCGAAAGTGCGTTACACGGCCGTCGAAAGGGTTGATGCTCCGCAACTCCTCCGGTTCACTAGTCCACTGCTCACGTTCGCTGCTTCACTATTTTGGGATGTCGTTTCCTCTGTTTTGCTGTTGTTTTCGCTGTATTCTAGTCATAGTATTGGATTACTAGTTTTTGGTAAATAAGGGATTATTTTTGGGTGTTTGGGCTGCTGTTTGGGGGTGTATATTTGGTCACTGCAGTACAGGTTCAGGGATGATTTTCTGAGAATAGAGGGCTACAATTTGGGGACTGTTTCGGTGATGTAAAGGGGAGTGTTTTCGGTGATGGTGGAGTAGGGTATGAGAGAAAATTATTTGTTTTCTTCTTGCTTCTTTTTTTTCTTGGGCGTGTGAACTAGGTAGGCAAGGGTGCTAATGCTTTGCAGGATTTCTTGTGATTTGTATGTATTTGCTCGGGGTTCTAAGGTTGGATTTGTGTTTCTGTTATAGGCAAAGGCTAGGGTTTCTAAGGTCTGAATAGGAATGGATCAAGTAATTGGGGGGGAATATCCTAATTAGTGCCTCACAAGGAAAATATCTAGTTAATTAGGGACATGATTTGGCTTAATAAGAAGATCATATATTTGATTTGTTTCATTTAGGTATGTGAATTATTTAAATTAGATGTGATTTATTTAATTTAGGAAGGATATTATTTTAATTTGTGACATGTTTTAATGTTTTAATTATTTTTGGGTGGGTTTTGGTGGGCTAAATGGGCTTGGGCGTGAGGCTAGCAACAAAACCAGAAGTACCGACATGGTTCGAACGCCGATTCGAACGCTACACAAACAGCCACAATCTGCTTGACGTTCGAACTTGTTCACGAACGCAGCACGAACGAAAGTAGTGAACATGTGAATTGAATTTGATGACATACTTATTATGAATTTCCCCTTCCGACATTCGCTTCCCGCGACTTCCGCAACCTAAAGAGTAGTGCCTCCGTACGAGACTCATCATCGGGACTTATATGCAAAAAATGCAGTGCCTACAGATGGCTATGCCCTGTACACAGGACTGACAGATTCTATCTTGATACACACAGGATATCATGAGCATCAATCCACACCCAACGAATAGGCGGAGGTCTGATATAAATAGATCGGTGACGTGACTGCCATCAAAGTGTGGAGGATAACTCATATATCCATAATGGTAGGTCAAGTCGAATGATCACTATGCTCGCTTAACTCGAGAAGATTCCTATTGATGTTGGTGTACCATCTATTAGAAAATCTTCAGTGAGTCGTTCAGTGTTTATCAAATAAACACCTACATATATATACGAGTCTCCCGAGACTCATGGTTCATTGGGATAAACCATCGGACTAAGTCACGATATACGACATGTATTGGTCTTAGTGGATTTTGCTAACCGACCCGTGTTAGTAAATCTTGACCATGAACTTTATTTAAGGATATACATCTTATAGTGCGCTTCCCAATGTCAATTACAAACTACGTTGTAACTGCGCGCTACATTGTAAATCCTATGGTCATTGTCTAATATACAATAAGTACAACCCTAACACCTATAAGTAATATTATGGAAAATATAATTGCTCGTATTCATGAATCGGACATAAGTGCTCAGTTACAACGTAGTTTGTAATTGACAGTGGGAAGTGTCACTATCAGTTGTATATTCTCAAATAAAGTTCATGGTCAAGATTTACTAACATGGGTCGGTTAGTCAAATCCACTGAGACCAGTACATGTCGTATATCGGGACTTGGTCCGATGGTTTATCCCAATGAACCAGAGGTCTCAGGAGACTCGTATAGATGTCTATTGTTTATTTTATAAACACTGAATGGATCACCAAAGATTTCATAATATATGGTACACCAAGGACAATATGAATCTTCTCGATTCGAGTAGCATAATGGTCATTCAACTTGAGAAACCACTGTTGATATATGAGACATCCTCCACACTTTGATGGCAATCACGTTACCGATCTATATAGATCAGACCTCCACCTGATGGTTAGGTGTGGACTCATGCTCATGATCTCCTGTAAGTATCTGATAGAATCTGTCAGTCCTATGTATAGCGCATAGGTATCATGTACGTATTTGTGATCTAGTAAATCGATGACGGTGGTATAATTTGGAAGCGAGTTCCAAGTGTTATTTAGATATCTTAATTTTGAAAGTCAACTATATTATACCTTAGGGATTTGACATTCCTATTTATATCCCCGGTATAATATTTATAGCCTATGATGGAGGGATTATATGTATGCAATGACATCGACTTGTATAGTTTAGCGAGATTATCCGTGGTCGTCATAATTTACGAGTGTATGAATTATAGACACGAAATTTTATTCTGTGAGGGATAAACCTAAACTTAAAGAGTCTCATAATATGAAGTGTATTCGTTGAGCATTTGGACAATGCGTTATGAATAACACATATTATTTATAATACTTTATCAGATTAAATAAGTTAATTCGGATTGTTTGACAGTTAAATGAAAAAGATACATGCATAGGGTTTTTTTGGTCATTTTCAAATTAATGTGTATTTGTATTTAATATATGATTTTATTAAATACACATTAATTAATTGTCAATTTAGATATTTGACATATATCATAAATATATGTATTTGGAATAATTAAAGCAAATATGATACATATATTTAGATATTTGTATTTAAGTAATTATTTAATTATTAACTAATTAAAGTAATTAAAATATAAATATCTAACTTTATGATTTTGTTTGGAAATGATTATAGTGTAAATATTTGACTTATTTATATTTAAGGATCAAATTGATTTTTACTTCTTTAATTTGTTTTAAAATGCAAAATATATATTTTTTTCCTTAGCTTTTTCTGCCAACCCTAGCACATATATAAGGGTTTTATTTTTCATTTGCTTCCATTAGGTTAAGCCTTCAAAAATACACAAAAAAAATGTTGAGAGAAAAAAGAGAAGTGCTAAGAAGAAAATCAAAGAAAACTTGAAGATTATTAAGTAATTTCATCTTTTCTTTAGATGGAAAAATGTTTATATTGTTCTTAGTTTTAACATATAATGTTCATATATTTTTCTACTCTCTTCATTTTGTGTTGAGAAGTTTGGAAGCTTGAATGAAAGATACATGGATGTATGATAATTAAAGTAAGTTTGTTAATGGTTAATAAGCACATTTTTGGTTATTTGATGATTTTATTGTCATTCTAGAGTGTTATGACCAATCATGTAATACCTAGAATTATTCTTGAGTTCTTCATTGGTGGTGGCTTTGATTGGTATAAATATTAATATGAATAACATTGAGAAAATTAGATTTAAAGCATGAAAAATGATTATTTTTGCATCCAGATCAGATCTAGAAATTATGGAAATTTGGTGATGAAAAATATGTTATTTAAATATATTGGATGTGTATTGGGAATTGGAATAATTGTCGAAAATTATTTCGGAGTGAAAATATAGAAAAACGGTGAAAAATGATGTTACCGGGTGAGTTTCGAACTTACCAGATAACAGCTGCCCAAACAGTGAATTGGTCACTCTTCGGACAGCCCATGAACTGCCCAAGTACTATTGGGGCTGACCTGGGCATCCCTCATGTGTATTGATTGGTCGGTTCGGTCAAAAACGTGTTTTATACTGTTTTGGGGAAAAATATTTTCGTAAAAATTTCGCGATGTTTTCAAAATGATTTATATCATTATTTGATATCAATATCATATGTTTAGATGAAATATGAATGAATTATTCATATGTGATATTGAATAATTTATTCGATAATTTTAAAATTTTAAAGTTAAGATTTCATCCCCTGAACCGCGCCTTCCGCTGCACTTGACCCCAATAAAATGGTATCAGAGCGAGTCGAATCCTACATCCATTATATATGCCATGCTTAATATATGATATTTAATCCAATTTTATTATTTGCACATACATGTGAAATTAATTTGATTAATTTTGGATTGTTTGACAATAGGAAAATTCCCGTTAAATAAGGCATTAAAGTGACTAGTATTAGAAATACTTATTTCTTGGTTCGTCTTGTCAATACAGATATAAATAATTTTTTTGGCTATATGTGAGAACGTGCCAAAGCTCTGAGGGTATAATCGATAGAAATTTATTTGTACCAGATATATATTTGATATTAGACAAATTCAAGTGAAAGTGGATTCCTGAACGTGCTAAAGCTGTCAGGACTACATTAGTAGCTTGATTTTGTCATTGACAAGTGAAACTTTGATACACCTCCGGTGAATGTGCCAAACAGTCACAACGAGAAACGGTCAGGACCAAAATCATGTGTAATATGTCAAATTTTTCGGAGTAGTTCTAAAATATTTTCGATTTAAAATTAAATATTTGGAATAGGATGGTATCCAAAAATCAAAGTTTATGTGTTGGAAAATAAATTGGAATATTTTTAAGTGAAGCTTTATCGCGTTGGAAAAAAACGTAGTTCGAGAATCGATTACACGATTTCTATTTATACCGTTATACGCGTAAATGTTTATTGACTCTGCTATAAATATCAAAAAAAAACTTCAATTGAACTTATTCTTAAACCATTGGACTCGTTTTTCCGAGATGAACAACTTTCGTGTAAGACACTTTTTAAAATTTTGAGCAAAAAGGGTCATAATTTTGCCTAAATCTGAATCAGCCATAAAGAGGACCAAAGTGCAACTTTCGCAAAGACTAGGTTACTATTTTTGAAAACTTTAATATAAAGCCCGTAAATTTTCGCATTTTGCTATATAGTCCCAAAAGAACTAACACCCCCAACAGTGCACATGCATGTTTGCATGAGAGGTGCGGTGGCCGGTAGTGGGTGGCTCTCCGGCCAGGCGCGACAGCGTCGTTGGGTGTCTCCGGCCACGAAAAACTTGTTGGTGGCTGGCGATCACCGAAAAATTCAAGCACGTCGGCGTTGCGATGAGAAGAAGAAGTGGTTGTTTTGAGCTAGATCCGGCTCATTAGAGCACCTCTATAGGTCGATCCATATACCAAATCGAAGCCCTCTAAGAGTACTACAAAATAACAGTGATAATATTTCCGATCCATGCTCGGTTATACGAAAAATGAGGGGAAAAGAGGTGATGAACAGTAACCTTCATGTGAACAGTAACTCCAATCAGAATTCCATCGATTCCAGCGAGTCCGTATATGCCCTCAAAATCTCTGTAAGACCTCCTAATAAAAATCCGCTAATTTTAAGTTTTTCGCTAAATATTCGGATGTATCCAGTAGCTTCGTATAGTACCGTAATGATATAAATTGAATTGATTAAGTATTAGTATATTGAATATGTGCATTTGGTAGAATCCGAGTGAAAACGAAAAGAGTTTGATCGATCCGATAGAATATACAAGTTTCCGATAAAAGTAGGTTTCTGCGTAGAATGATGTGTTTTTATTTTAAAGATATTTATGAGTTTTATATGATATTACGAACATATTTGGATAAATCCGGGTAGGTTTGAAGGGTTCGAGACCCTTCCGTATCGTTTGCGGAAATATTCTTGGAATATTTTTCAAAAACACGTAAACCGAGAATTTAGGTGAACTAGTGGCTTGGAATAGTTTGTAATGATGTTTTAAGATTCTTGAAACTGGAAACATTGAGAACGGACTTTATTTTTTTATTCCGGAAAGATCCAAAATTTTATCGCAGTTTAGTCGAGAACTCCGTAAGTCATATTTCTGATGGTATTTTGCCATTTGTTTTGACAGATGTGACTAGGACCTGGAGTGTTCGCGAAGCCAGGTAAGTAACTCATGTGATGAGTGCTCGAATAATTTATTGGTGTTTTAAATATATATGATTGAAGTGTTTAGGTTAAGACGAGAATATATAAGAGATATTTTTGAAAACATAGTTCGAGGTTACACATGGTAAAGATAAACGACCACCACATTTATGGAACTTTGTTACTGATATGATATGAAATAAGGTATGAAATGAGCTCAATGCTTGTGTGGATGTATGGATGTATGAAAGCCTAAGAATCGATAACGATATATATACGTTATGTAAATGTATGAGTATGTAAAAGTATATGTATAAGGATGTATAAATATATGAACATGTATACGTAAATGCATATGATGTTAAGATATGTATAGGTTGGGTATATGGAATCAGTAAATGGAACAAATCATGTTTTCTAAATTGGTATAAGCTAAGCTCTTTAAATGGATAAAGTACGTGTAGGAATGGATATATTTGTGAATGAATATTTCTGATAAGAATTCTGGAGATAGCATGCACTTGATTGAAAAGTAAAAGACAAGAAGATTGTTAAAGGCTACAGTATCAGAATTCGAAATGATAAGTTCATATGTTTGATGTATATATGTATGTTTACCGGATGATAAACAATGTTTGACATGTATGTTTTGTGTATGTGAGATTGTGTCACGTGATATATATGCACGTGTGTATGTTAATTAGTTGATAATCTCATGTTGTAGTAGCCAGGCTGGTTAGGAATCCGTTCGGACTTCATTCATCTCATATCTATTCTAAAATAGGTAATGAGTTCCGTACGGGCATTGTATGCATAAGCCAGCCTTTTATGTGTGTTGTTTGATTATGTGCTTTATGTTGAATTGGTTGTTATATGTGCTTCGTGGTTTGTTGAATGATGATTGTATGTATGTCTGAGTGTATGTACATGTATGATAGAACTCGTAACGTATACAGATAGTGTATGCTTATGTGAAGTGAATGAATGATTTGAAAACTGATGTGAATATCGAATGTTTTAAAGCATGTTTGATAAGTTGTATTAGTACGAATGTATGTGTAAGAATCCTGAAAGTATGTTTGCATGAATATAAGAGAAATGTGTTATGGTATGTGTAAATGCATATGAATCCCGAATGTAAAGCTATTGTAAGGTTATCTTGATTAAAGTAAGTTAAAGAAAGTTTGTTTTGGTATAGAAGATAGTTTATAATCGAATAGAATAAAGTTTATTGGATTTTCCGATTTGATGATATTTCAAAGTTGAATATTTGTGACAAAAGTATATATGTATGATTTCATGTTTCATGTGATTGAAGTGAATTTGATATTAAATGATATACTATATGATATTTGAGTTTTTCTTTGCATGCTTAGGATGTTTTGGCTTTTAGATTGGCACATATATACGTAAATAGATATGAGGATTTGCATATGTAATAGATAGATGGTTAGTTAAATGTTGATAAAGCTGAATTTGTAACTTGGTAATGTTGAAAGTTTCTAGTATGCTTGACTTTATGTTTTTTTGGTTGCATGAGCATGGTTACTTACTGAGTTTTTAAAACTCACACTAAATTAGTTTGCTAGTTTTGCAAGTTGGCTACCATATGGGTTAGCCACTTCAGCTTTGGAAGTAATACTCGAGATGTGGATCACCCAAGCGGCAGTAACCCTCGCAAGTATCCTGGGAGAAATTTTAAGAAGTTTAGGATATTTGGTTACTGCTTTATTTGTCGTGCTGAGCACGCTGTTTGTATATATATATATATATTAAGTAAATGTTTTGATTATTTATGATGTGGTGGGCACATAGCCCTTGAGTGTTGATAGATGATGTGGGCGGAGACCTTAGTGTTGGGCCAGTTGTGGAACCCTAGGGTCGGATCGATGCCCCACGCAGCGGAAGTGGGTCTAACCTGTGGATATCAAATATGGTGTAATTTTAAATTATTTAATGAAATACTATATTCCATTACGAGTGTATAGGAAAAAACTGGGACTAAATCGGAGTCCGGAAGCTCCAAAATGAGAGAAAATAAAATCAGCGCGGGTAACACATAACTGCGCGCGCTACAGTGATGCGCTACAGTGCGCGTGTCACTATAGCACGCATCAGTATTTTTTTTTCAATTGTTTCTTTTGCTTACTTCATTCAGCCCACTTTCCAGTGAGCTGAAGGAATTAAGGTATTTTACCTTAAATCTTCCGGATCTCCCTAAACACTTCAAAAACACCATAAATTAATTTTTAATTTCAAAACTAAAATCAACACATGTTATAGAATAAAAATCAAGTTTTTGAAAATATCAAATATTTTTACAAAAACATAAATTTATTCTAAATACGTATTTGCGTAAATTTTGAATCCAATACACAAACCAAATTAGAATCCAATAAAAAATGTCTCGTGAACAATTCTAGGTCACACAAAGGTGGTCAAGTGATTCTAGAATGGTAGCCATAACTCTAAGCTTTAATCAAGAGTTCCAAACTCTAAATTATGTTTATGTCTAACATAAATATTTTAACCCAATTACAAGCACATTGTGTTTATACTTCCAAAACATCCTAACACAATTATTAGCTTTATTTCAACATTAAGTTATGTGATCATGCATCTAATACATAAAAGAACATAGCTTAGGAGAAGATCAAACATTACCTTAGTAAACTTGATGCAAGATCCAATCTACTTCTCCTTTGTTGAAATGGTTGGAGAACCTCCAAGGTGTGCAAGCTTGACTTCAAGATCCAACCTTGATTTCCAATGCTAGCAAGCTTCACTTCAAGATCCAATCTTGATTTCTTTAAGATGAAATGTTATAGAGACTTCACAAGCTTCTCTAAACAATTCTCTAACTTAGGTTTATTCTCTAAGAATTTTCTTGTATTTTTACTTGTAATTAAAACCTTCCTAAAGCTTGCTATTTATAGGTAAGTTTTAATTAATAAAAGTTGTAATCAACTTTTAAGTGGGCTTAATCTAATTTATCCAAATATGTATAATTAGGTGTGACTAATCTCCATTGTCTCTCACTTTAATTTAATCCAATTAAATCAAGCCAAGGATTAGGAAATTGATTAGTTAAATGTTTAACACCTTGATTTAATCTAATTAAATCAAGCCAAAACCATCTATTATTACATACTTACAATTACCATAATATCCTCAAATGGTAGAGATAATTATGATTTTACAATTAAGCCCTTGTGTTATTATTGAATTATTCCAATTAATCCAATTAGATCAAAGTAAATAATCAATGTTATCCAATCATACTTAATTATCTTAGTTAATAATTATAATATCGAATATTATCTTTTATCAAAATAAATCGGCTACCCAAGTGCTCAACGAGTACACTTCATATTAAGACTCTCTAAGTTCAGACAGGTTATTCATATAAGCCTAGCTAATATGCAAGCAATTCGTCCACCTCCGAATTCGCGAAGAATACGAACGACCTTTCTGAACTATACAAGTCGAGGTCATCACATATGTTTAATAATCCCTCCGTCATAGACTATCCGAGTTGTGCTTAGGAAACATAGAATAGACCATCAATTTTTCGAGACTCACATCTCATGTCGACATGTCCACGAACTGATGTGATCCACCCTAGGTGATCGAATTTTGCCAATGATTTAAGAATCTTGACTTTACTCACATGGATACCTAAACCTCTTATGGTACACATACGGGCCGACGAATCCTATCTTGCTTCGCACTTGATTACTGAGTGCATCGGTTCACACCCAACTAACATCTAGAGGCCAGACCATGAAAGGTTTCTAACATGCATGGCATCAAATTGTGGAGGATCTCACACAAAATCAATGTTATCCTATAGTCATAGGATTACATATGCTACTCGACTCGAGGAGATTCCTATTGACGGTGGTGTGTACTTCCAACTACTAGGAATCACCTATAAGTCATTCAATATTCGCTTTAATGAATATCCACATGTCTATACGAGTTTCCAAAACTCATGGCACATCAGGTTAAACCATTGGAACTCCAATTCCAATATACGACATGTGTTAGTCTTCTAGGTTATAGGAATTCGACCTTATTCTAAAACCAACGACTAGGAATATTTAATTTAACAATAGTTTACACCTAGTATCAAGAATATTCTAAGGTCGATGTCATTTTTAGCATATTTATACATTAATCTAATATGTGTAATTTCAATACCATTAATAAGGTATGAAATGAAAAATGTAGTTATTTTATTAATAAATAATAAAATGTACAAGTCAGATTGGCACTCCAAGCACAAACTCTATCAAACTCCCACTTACTTAGTGCCAATCTGGATGGTACCGTAGTCTCATCTCCTCCACATGTTTATCGACTAGCTTAGGAGGTAAGGCCTTTGTAAGTGAGTATGCAATGTTGTCTTGTCCTTGAACCTTCAAGACCACTATGTATTTTCATTCAATTATCTCTCTAATTACGCGATATTTCCTTTCCACGTGTTTAGACTTGGAATGAGCCTTTGGCTCCTTAGCCTACGCGATGGCTCCATTATTATCAGAGTACAATGGGATCGAATCCGCAATATTAGGCACAACGCCAAGTTCTGTGATAAAATTTCTAATCCAAACAGCTTCTTTAGCAGCTTCTGAAGCTGCTATAAATTTCGTCTCAGTGGTGGAATCAGCTGTTGAGCCTTGTTTTGAACATCACCAACTAACAGTACCACCGTAATGGTAAATATGTATCCTTATGTACATTTTCTGTCATTTGGATCTCCCTGGAAGTCGGAGTCTATATAACATTTAACTTGTAGCTCATTTTCTCCATATATCAGAAACTTATCCCTAGTACCTTTAAGATATTTTAGGATATGTTTCACAGTTGTCCAATGATCATTACCTGGATCAGATTGATATCGGCTGCTCACACTGACGCCGAAACTGATGTCAGGTCTAGTACATAACATATCATACATTATGCTTCAATACAAGAAGCATATGGCATGTTATACATCCTAACTCTCTCTTCCTCAGTTTGAGGTGCCATTTTCTTCGAAAGATATATGTCGTATCGAAAAATACATTTGATGCCTTGCAGTTGGTAAAACTGTACCTTTCTAAAATCTTATCTATGTACGTCGATTGTGACAACCCTAGAAGCTTCCTAACTCTATCTCGGTAGAGCCTTATACCTAGTATATAGAAAGCTTCACCAATATCTTTCATGAAGAAGTTCTTGCAAAGGTAGGCTTTCACACTTTGCATCATCCCAATATCATTTCCTATGATAAGGATGTCATCTACATATAAGACTAGGAAAACTATCATGCTCCCACTAACTTTCTTATAAACACATGGTTCTTCCTCGTTTTTGATGAATCCAGATAATCTAATTATCTCATCAAAATGCAAATTCCAGCTTCGGGATGCCTGTTTAAGTCCTTAAATAGACTTTTGAAGCTTACAAACCAAGTTTGAAGTCTCACTGGATACGAAACCCTATGGTTGTTCCATATAGATATCCTCTTCAAGGAATCCATTTAGGAAAGCGGTTTTCACATCCACATGCCATATCTCATAGTCGTGATATGCAGTAATGGCTAAAAGAATCCTAATGGATTTTAGGATGGCTACTGGTGTGAAAATTTCGTCATAGTCAATCCCTGGACGTTGAGTGTAACATTTCGCTACCAGTAGGGCCTTAAAGGTTTCCACCTTTCCATCGGGCCCTCACTTCCTTTTGTAAACCCATTTACAACCAATAGGTTTATCTTCTTTAGGAAGTTCAACTAAGTCCCAGACTTGATTGGCATGCATTGAATCCATTTCAGATTTCATGGCTTTCTGCCATTTTCCCGAATCGATATACAATATCATTTCTTTATATGTAGTCGGGTCAGTTTCCTTCAAGAGGAGAACATCAAGGCTCACATCAGATGTTAAAAATAATCTTTCAGGAGGCCTTGATATTCTATTCGACTTACGTATAACCTGTGTTATAGATCCTTCACCTAATTGGATCTCTTGTTCCATCTCAGGTTCCTTAATGTTGGGATCAAACTCAACAAGTTTAATCTCTCTATAATTCCCACTTTCTCTCAAAAATTGATTTTCAAGAAAGGTGGCAAAGCGAAAAACAAATACATTTCGTTGTTCGGAATCGTAGAATTGATATCCCATGGAGTTATCAGGATATCCTGTTGGGGTTTTAAGGGGGAATATCGGTAACGCAGCGGAATCGCGGAAAATCAAAA
This sequence comes from Zanthoxylum bungeanum, assembly GCA_019454045.1. Taxonomy (NCBI): domain Eukaryota; kingdom Viridiplantae; phylum Streptophyta; class Magnoliopsida; order Sapindales; family Rutaceae; genus Zanthoxylum; species Zanthoxylum bungeanum. Next base: position 196,323 of record SKCR01038792.1, on the reverse strand, counting down.
TTTTCCGGTTTCAAAACTTTTTCTCGGATTAATAAATAAACTTATTTATTTAATTATCCAATTATCAAATTCTGAAAAATTACACAAGAAATCAAATTTCTTGGTAATTACCGAATTGCCCTAAAACTTTGTAAGTTTATCATTTTAGTCCAAAAGTTGTCAAATACAATTTGGGATATTCTAAATCATTTACAAAATGTTTTTCAACACATATAATGCATCAAAATCAGATTTCACACAAATCCCCAATTTTTAGTCTAATGCCGCGAGCCACCCAAAATTTTCAATTAATTACAATTTGGTCCCTTTAGTTCAAAACATGCCGAGATCAATTCCAATCAACCTAAAATATTACATGCATCATATTCATACAATAATACATCACATATATGAAACGTCCCAAATTTGGAATGGGTTATGAACCCTAATTTTTCAATTTCATCAAATTATCCAATTTCACCAAATTTACAAAATCCAACACTTTAATCCATTCAATACTTCACCAATCAAGCCTCACCACTTTGAAATAACTCAAGAACAATTCTAGGTCACCAAGGAGTGGCTTACTAACTCTAGAATGGCAACTTTGATTTTCAAAGAATCAAAAGTAAAACTTTGAAACCATTCCAAGCTTACTTACATGCATCAATCTTTCATCAAAGTTCACAACCAAAATAAACACAAACTATAAATGAGAGACAATACCAAAGCAACAAAAATGATGCTAAGCATGTTAGAAACATTTTTCATGTTGAAAACTTTAAAGAAAAACTTACAAAACTCAAAGATTTCCAAGCTTTTTCCTTTAGCCTCCAAGCTTTTCTCTCAACTTCTTTTATGTTTATTTGGTATCAAATGAACTTGTTAAACCCTAAAATTGAAACAAACAATTATATATTCCTCCAATTAGCCTTGGCCGAATATGTGAGAAGAAATAAATAAATATCTAGATATTTTGCTTTTATTTCAATTAAAGCTTTAACAACTTGTATAACTTTATCATTAAACCAGGCAACCAAAACATTTCCATAATTATCACAACTTTAAGATATTTATATTCAATTAATTTAATCATTTAACCATTAAATAATTAATTATTATTTAAATACAAATATATTAAATATATGTATTATATTTACATTAAATATCAAATACATATATATTTTGATATTAGTCAAATATCTCAATTTGACAATTAATTAATATGTATTTCATAAAATCTATCATTAAATGCAAATACACAAAAATTAGGAAATGACTATTAGGTCCCTCCACATGTATTTTCCGTTTAACCTTTAAACGACTTATAAATAATCAGTATTATTTATAAAAGTTGCCCTAGTGCTTTACGAGTATATTTCATTAGTGAGACTCTCTAGATTCATGTATATCCGTCACAAAATCCAATTTCGTGTCCATAATTTACCCACCCGCAAATCATGACGATCACAGATAAACTAGCTAAATTACAAGTCAAATCATTGCATACATATAATCCCTCTGTCACAGGTATCCGGATAATCCCAGAGATATAGATGTAAACATCAAATCTCTATGGGTATTATCACGTCGACGTTTCTATTAGCAATCTCTAAATAAAATTCGGAACTTACTTCCGAAGTATACTGTGGCCACAGATTTAACAGACTGCTAAACACATATGGACTACCTATGTTATGTACACAGAACTTACGGATCCTATCTTGACACACACATGATATCCTGAGGATCGGTCCACACCCAACGAACAGGCGGAGGTCTGATCTAAATAGATCGGTGACGTGACTGCCATCTAAGTGTGGAAGATGTCTCATACATCCACAATGGTGTCTCAAGTCGAATGACCACTATGCTACTCAACCCGAGAAGATTCTTATTGACGTTGGTGTACCATCCATTAAGAATCTTCGGTGATTCGTTCAGTGTTTATCCACTATAAACACCTACACGTCTATACGAGTCTCCCTAGACTCATGGTTCATTGGGATAAACCATCGGACCAAGTCTCGATATACGACATGTACTGGTCTCAACAGATTTGACTAACCGACCCGTGTTAGTGAATCTTGACCAGGAACTATATTTGATAATATACATTTAGCAGTGACATTTCCCAATGTCAATTACAAACTAGCTTTGTAACTGTGTACTGCATTATATATTATCGGGCCTTTGTCTAATATTTACATATCACTAAACAACATTTAGTTTCAATCTAATCGTAATCAGATCAAATACGTATATAAAAACAAGAGGTGAAACCATAAATAAGTAATATTATGGAAAATGGGATGTTCGTATTCATGAATCAGACATAAATACGGTCCGGATTGGCACTCTGAGCACCAACCCCAACAATTTCTCCCACTTGCTCTTGTGCCAATCCACGGTATCATATACATATCTCAATGTGTATCGTATACTCATGGCTCTCAAAAGCTCACCTAGCACTTAAGAGGTAGGCAACAAGAAGTAGGTCCGCTATTACATAATGAGTTTGTCAAACAAACTCATCGTTTCCCATAGCCAACATCTTTCATATTTTGTAGAATCTAAACTATACATTAATATGAATGAATGCTACATCAGTGTTGTGCTACAGCTACTGAGTTGTCCAAGTATTCAGGGATCAAATCCAAAATACTATGCGGACAACCGCAAGCATAACACCAATATAAAACTTCTAATTTATAAGGTCACTATGCAACTTCATAAGTCAATACTTCATAAGTTGCATCTAATTCCACTGTAACAGTAGAATCATGCGTGACACTCCCACTACATCTTTTGTGACTTTTTATGACGTAGACTGTCTAACATCATAATTAGTCTCAAAACTAATATGACCCTAATAGGTGTAGACTTTATTCTCCATGAATTAGAAACTCGTTCTTAATATCTCAAAGATCACAAAGAACGTGTTTCAAGATCCATCCTATGGTCTATAGGATATCAAAATAACTCGTAACAATTACGATTAAATCGATATCTTTAATCGCATATAATAAAGTATTTATTATGTCATCATCAAATGATACATAAGATTGATTAGACATTCTATTAAATATCTCTTTCGAAAAAGGAATCATCCTTTACGAAAGATGAATACTTTATATAATACACACAATAACTGTCCAAAAATTATACTAACTGTCATATAGATAGTCTAGTTATGTCCTTTATTAGATCATATCTAATGTACGAATAATAAGAGTATCTCACAAGTCTCTTAGTTTTATATCTTATATAAAACCTTATATCAAATATAACAGAGACTACTCCCACTGCTTTCACGGAGTAAAGAAGACTTAGGTAAATCTTTTACCTCACAAATATCTCATTATTACTATAATAATGATAATGTTGTTAGGATATATAACATTAGAAAGTAATTTGTACGATCCCACTAACTCTTCAATCACATATGTATTCTTTATACTTTGACAAGATCAGACAATCTGACTGATGTCAAATATAGATAATACAGACTTCCAGAAGACTTATCCGAGTCTACAATAGGCTCTATAAGCTAGCACACTAAAATGCGATCTCAGCAGAACACAAACTCTAGGGCCATTCCAGAATGAACTCTCCAAACAAAGAAATCACAACTGATCTCTTATCTGAATAAATCATTCAAAAAATGCCACTTTTCATTCTTTAGCTAAAATGTATAGTTTAATATCAACATTAACCAATATATCTTTAATTGTTCAATTAGTGTGACTAAAGACAAGTTTCCTCAGAATCTACAATAGATTGCTGAGTATAACTTTTCTCACTGTCATACTGTAAAGGTCAAACCTTTAATAAGCTCACACTGCTTTCGCTGCGCAAAAAATTAGCACATATCATGAACTAATTCATAATGAAAGCTTAATCAAGTTCAAAACTTGATCGTAGTAAGCTATGAACAATCTTAGATCTATGGTTCAATGGTGAACTTCCAGAATCGATATCAAATATCGCTTCCATTATAAGTTATAGGATAATTTTCTTCAATAAGAAAACAACAAAACCATTAAGTATCAAATACTCGTAAATGATTATGTTATCCTATTGGACTTGTACGGAAGATGTATAAGGGTTGTTTCATCTTATTAATTACGTAGTTCCAATTATAGTTTATCATTCTCACATTGACTTCAATAAAAAGTCATTTTTACAATATTAACATCTGATGTTACACACCAAATAATAAAACGATTTTATAACTTAGGATCGTAGGAAAAGATTTTATTAAATAGAATACAATATTCTATAAAATGGAATAAATGATAAACTTTTACTTATACCTCCGAGGTGTAAGTAATTTCCATTATATAACTATTATATAAATAGAAAGATTCAAATTTCAAACTTTTCAAGATTCAGATTTTCTACCTATACATATCATATATGCAACTGTGGAAATTAATGGAACCTAAATTAAAAGGATGAACTAGTGTTACTGGAGCATATCCCCAAGAGTATTGAAACTAATTTGGTAACATTCAATATCAAACGAATCAAATCATATAAGATTCGACTGCTGCCACTACTCAATTTCATCAAGATGGAATCGTGGAAGAATAATATTGAATAAGAATCATACTCACTGAATAACTTTAGAACTAATTGCTTTAAATTCATATGTTTGATCGTATCAAAGATCTTTGAACAATTCAAAGACTTGTTATGAATTTTAAGGATCACGTTTTCAAAATTCCAGATTCCATTAGAACAGATTGAAAGTGCTTGATCATTTCAAGACGTTCAATATGTGTTCTTTCAGAAACACGTAACTAAGTTATGACAATTCATGAACTAAGTTACGAAGTAAAGAAAACTACCTTAATCAATTACAATTCATTAAAACTACACCTATATCTAATGTACCAGTTTAATGAATCTGGTGGTCCAATGACAAATCATTGGTTAAACGAGATTTTAATCACCTTCCTGAATACAATATTCATTAAATGGATAAGGATGTGTGGTGTGATCTTGTATCAAACCATCCTTTACCATACAGAATAAGCATTTAATGCTTAAGTGATTAAACTCATAAAGCACTGTTCTAAATTATTTATTTAACAGAATAATTTTCTTAATGTTTATCTCTACGTCAATGACACTACTAGTTATATTTAAAATATATAACAATTATTTATAAAGAACAAGTAACTATCCAATAGTCGCGATTTCCGATATCAAATATCAAAACAATCATTAACTAATATTTTAAATAACTAGACGAGAGATCTGGTATCCAATACCTATAGTTGTAGTATTGTGAAAATCGATATTTTCTATACACAACTATACGCATCTCCTTTCTTTAGCTTTACTATTTGCATTCAACTATTCACAACAATTGCAAATAACTGATTAGCAAATTGTGTCAGACACATTGCCTCTAAAGGTAATTAAAGCTAAGAAACGTCATTACTAGATAAACAAATACCTAATGGGGCTTTCTTAATGCCAGTCAAGAATCTCGAGACATGAACTAATTCAAGTCAATTCTTACTGCATAAGAAACTATTCTCTCTAAAGTATTATATCCTAAAAGGGATATCTATCTAGATTATCTATCATGACTTAGAAACTAAGTCATTAACCATCTTGATTTTTGAAGAAAATCGGAACAATAGTTCCCGATGGTTTAGACCAATCTAATAATATCCTAGTCTAGTAGTATCTAGAACCTATTCTAGAGTAACTGAACCAAGAGTCAAGTCAGATAACATATCAAAATATGTGTGAAGTGAATTAAAAGTTTAATTCTATCTAATATAGATTAAGGAAAACAAACAAACGACTATTTCCATAATAATACACATGCCGAAGTTAAGGGATTTTTAAACTTAGCAGTGTCTCCCACTATTTTACGTAATACCGTAATCCCCAACAGAAAAAATGAGAATTCAATAATTAAATCGAATTCCATAATGGGAAGAGGACCCTATGAATATATTTCGACTCACAGCAGAGGCACGGTCTCGCCTACGTATATTCACAGGTAGACAACTCATTGTCAATCACTCACTAGTGACTCATAGGTTTCCAGTCCTGGTCGTTTCTCGTTGTTGCTGCTAAGGTAGGCCTACAAGGAGACGTACCAAGGTTAAACTCGTCAATGATAAACTCAAGTTACTTGCGTAACCCTGACAGCTAGAGCACATTCAGGATTCCGCTTTCGCTTGAATTTATCTAGTATCTAATATACATTCGGCATAAATAAATCTCTACCGGCTACACTCTCATAGCAGAGGCACGGTCTCGGATGTAGTCACGGAAAAATATTTATAAATCGTATTGACAAGGCGAACAAGAAGAAACAAGTATTTCAAATACCAGTTACTTTAAAACCTTATTAAGCGGGGATATTCCATAAAAGATTATTTTAATTTATTTAATCAAATTAAATAAATATATGCATGTAACAAGTAAAGAAAAGAACAAACATTAGATTTTAAAGGGCTAATCATATCGGGGTGTCCAGAATCAGACTCGCACTAATACCATTTTGTTAGGGTTTTGAGGGGAATATCGGTAACGCAACGAAATCACGGAAAATCAAAATTTTCCGGTTTCAAAACTTTTTCTCGGATTAATAAATAAAATTATTTAATTAATTATCCAATTATCAAATTCTGAAAAATTACACAAGAAATCGAATTTCTTAGTAATTACCGAATTGCCCCAAAACTTTGTAAGTTTATCATTTTAGTCCAAAAGTTGTCAAATATAATTTTGGATGATTCTAAATCATTTCTAAAATGTTTTTCAACACATCTAATGCATCAAAATCAGATTTCACGCAAATCCCCAATTTTTAGTCTAATGCCGTGAGCCACCCAAAATTTTCAATTAATTACAATTTGGTCCCTTTAGTTCAAAACATGCCGAGATCAATTCCAATCAACCTAAAATCTTACATGCATCATATTCATACCATAATACATCACATATAGGAAAATCCCCAAATTTGGAATGGGTTATGAACCCTAATATTTTAATTTCATCAAATTGTCTAAGTTCACCAAATTACAAAATCCAACACTTTAATCCATTCAATACTTCACCAATCAAGCCTCACCACTTTGAAATAACGCAAGAAAAATTCTAGGTCACCAAGGAGTGGCTTACTAACTCTAGAATGGCAACTTTGATTTTCAAAGAATCAAAAGTAAAGCTTTGAAACCATTTCAAGCTTACTTACATGCATCAATCTTTCATCAAAGTTCACAACCAAAATAAACACAAACTATAAGAAGAGAGACAATACCAAAGCAACACAAATGATGCTAATCATGTTAGAAACATTTTTCATGTTGAAAACTGTAAAGAAAAACTTACAAAACTCAAAGATTTCTAAGCTTTTTCCTTTAGCCTCCAAGCTTTTCTCTCAACTTCTTTTATGTTTATTTGGTATCAAATGAACTTGTTAAACCCTAAAATTGAAACAAAACAATTTATATCTCCTCCAAATTAGCCTTGGCCGAATATGTGAGAAGAAATAAATAAATATCTAGATATTTTGCTTTTATTTCAATTAAAGCTTTAACAACTTGTATAACTTTATCATTAAACCATTAATGAATTTCTTAAAGTCAACAAAGGCAACCAAAAGCATTTCCATAATTATCACAACTTTAAGATATTTATATTTCAATTAATTTAATCATTTAATAATTTAACAATTAAATAATTAATTAATTATTTAAATAAAAATATATTAAATATATGTATTATATTTACATTAAATATCAAATACATATATATTTATGATATTAGTCAAATATCTCAATTTGACAATTAATTAATATGTATTTCATAAAATCTAACATTAAATGCAAATACACAAAAATTAGGAAATGACTATTAGGTCCTTCCACATGTGTTTTCCGTTTAACCTTTAAACGACTTATAAATAATCAGTATTATTTATAAAAGTTGCCATAGTGTTCTACGAGTATATTTCATTAGTGAGACTCTCTAAATTCAGGTATATCCGTCACAAAATCAAATTTCGTGTCCATAATCTACCCACCCGTAAATCATGACGATCACGGATAAACTAGCTGAATCATACAGGTCGAGATCATTGCATACGTATAATCCCAGAGATATAGATGTAAACGTCAAATCTCTATGGGTATTATCACGTCGACGTTTCTATTAGCAATCTCTAAATAACATTCGGAACTTACTTCCGAAGTATACTGTGGCCACAGATTTAACAGACTGCTAAACACATATGGACTACATATGCTCTGTACACAGAACTAACGGATCCTATCTTGACACACACAGGATATCCTGAGGATCGGTCCACACCCAACGAACATGCGGAGGTCTGATCTAAATAGATCGGTGACGTGACTGCCATCTAAGTATGGAGGATGTCTCATACATCCACAGTGGTGTCTCAAGTCGAAGGACCATTATGCTACTCAACCCGAGAAGATTCTTATTGACGTTGGTGTACCATCTATTAAGAATCTTCGGTGAGTAGTTCAATGTTTATCCACTATAAACACCTACACGTCTATACGAGTCTCCATAAACTCATAGTTCATTGGGATAAACCATCGGACCAAGTCTCGATATACGACATGTACTGGTCTCAACAGATTTGACTAACCGACCCGTGTTAGTGAATCTTGACCAGGAACTATATTTGATAATATACATTTAGCAGTGACATTTCCCAATGTCAATTACAAACTAGCTTTGTAACTGTGTACTGCATTATATATTATCGGGCCTTTGTCTAATATATACATATCACTAAACAACATTTAGTTTCAATCTAATCGTAATCATATCGAATACGTATATAAAAATAAGAGGTGAAACCATAAATAAGCAATATTATGGAAAATGGGATGTTCGTATTCATGAATCAGACATAAATACGGTCCGGATTGACACTCTGAGCACCAACCCCAACATATCAAACGAACCTACATTTATACCCTCTGGGTGCTAATTTATCCCGCTGCACAATTCTAACGTATGCAGGACAACCATAAATCTTTAAATGCCTAAAACTTGGATTTCTACCGAACCATATCTGATAGGGGGTCATAGAAATAGCTTTTGATGGAACCTTATTAAGTATGTAGGAAACAATTAGTAAAGCATAATCCCAAAGGTAATACGGAAGATCTGTATAGCTCATCATGGATCGTACCATATCCAATAAAGTATGTTTTCTTCGTTCAGACACACCATTGTGTTGCGGTGTTCCTAGTGGGCTATATTGGGAAGAATTTAATTCTCCCTTAAAAAAATTCTGAATTGTTCACTTATGTATTCACCACCTCGATCTGAACTAAGGCATTTGATGAATTTACTGGTTTTTTTTCTACTTCATTTCGGAATATTTTGAACTTGTCAAATGTTTCCGACTTATGTTTCATCTGGTAGACATATTCATATCTAGACTTGTCATCTGTGAAAGTCACAAAGTACGTTGAACCATCATGAGCGACATGATTTAATGGACCACACACATTGCTGTGTATTAGCTCCAGTAAATCTCCACCACGGTGTCTAACACCTAGAAATGAGGCATTTGTCATCTTTTCTTGGATACATGACTCACAAATCGGATAAGGATCAAAGGTAAGATTTTCAATCAAACCATCATTTACCAATTTGGATAGACGTCACCTATGTGGCCCAATCTCATATGCCATAATTCAGTATTATTCAGTTCATACTTCCTACTTGTATCTTTCTATATTAAAGACATCTCTGCATGTTTCCAAAATATAGTGACCGTTTGATAAAGAACATTCACATTTCAATAAATTTTCTTTATCATACAAAAATAAAGTTTTATCCTTAATATTTATTTTATATCCTTCTTTATCTAACATTGACAGCGATATTATTTGTCTGATAAGTGAGGGAATATAATAACAGTCATGCAAATCTAATTTACATCCATTTGGGAGATCTAGAACAATTGTTCATATGGCTTTGACATCCAATGTCTCACCATTGCCAACTCTAAGCTGGATCTCCTCTTTATTCAGTCTTCTTTTAACCCTCATTTCCTGCAGGGAATTGTAAATATGAGTAGGACTGCCAGTGTCTAACACCCATCCACTATTTGCATCTAAGGCTAATGAGATGTCAATAATTGGAAAATACAAAGCGTACATGAGGGATTTTCTTTTCCTTTTAGCTATGGACAGTCCTTCTTCCAGTGTCCAAACTTCTTACATTATAGACATTGATCACGAGCTACTTTCAGTTTTGCACCTTTGCGCTTATTGGAGTTTTTCTTTGATATATTTTTCTTCCCCATCTTTTTTCTCTTTGACTTCCCAAAAGTCTTTGAAGAGCCAGCTCCACTATGGAGAAACAGTGTGGGGTGTCTTTCCTCAAATCTTGCTCCGCCATGTGTAGCATATTATGAAGTTCTTTGTATGTGGTTTGCATCGAATGCATATGGAAATTTAATACAAAGCCAGCATAAGAACCAGACAAAAAAGACAAAATAAAATTACGGCCCAGCCGTTCATCAAACACAATGCCCTGTCGTCTCAGATATCGATTTTGGTCTATCATGTTCAAAACATGAGTGCTGACATCTCCTCCCTCATTGAGTTCAGCACAGAACAATTCCTTAGACCTTCGATAAAGTTCCATCTATTGGTTTCCCTCGAACAACTCCTTGAGTGTTCGTATGATGCTCCAAGCATCCGGTACTTCAATGTACTGTCTCAGAAAATCTGAAACCATTGATCCCACGATGTAGGATTTGACCTTCAGGTTATCATCCTTCTATCTATTAAAAGTTTCTCGCTCTTATGGAGTGGAGTTATGATCGATTTCAACAAGCAGTAGATTGATAGTGACATAAGTCAACTTTTCATACTCTAAGACAAGGCATATGTTCATTTCCCATTTGAAATAGTTCTCGGCTCCTTTCAGCTTATTGGTATCCAAAAATTTCATCAAAGGATTAGCGGCAGCCATCTACAAGATAATATTTTTTAAAAGAGTAGCATAATATTTTTCATTTCAAAAGTAATAACACTAATTGATTATGGAATTTTAAATCTATTAATACCCTCCCACTATTTAATGTAATTCTGTAATCTCCCTTAACGGAAAAATAGAAATTTGACTATCAAAATTTCATAGCGGGAAGTGGATCCCATGACATTTACTCCAGCCTCACACTAATGACGATATTGACCTTTGTAAACTCATTAGGTAGACCTCCAAGGCTAATCACATTCATGTGACTCCTAGTTTGGTCCTCAACCGTATCCTCACACCAATGATGATATTGGATTAAGACGTGTTCTAGGTGTATACTTGTCAATGTGCACTAATGAGCTTCGTATGTACACCTTCACACTAATGACGATATTGGGTGATTACGTTAACTCATCATGCTACATCTAATATTTTACTGGAGCGACCTAAGTTCCGAGCACATATACCCTCACACTAATGACGATATTGGATATAAGTAGTAAGAACCCATTCATCTCCGTATTAACAAGACGAACCATCCAATAATGCTCCAACATTATTAATACTATTACTTAAATAAAATAATCACCTAATCACGGGAGATTTATGACAATCAAGTCATTAACTTAATTAAGTCAAAGTTTTAATCTTAAAACATGCTTTACATATCCACTATGTCTTATGCATAATTAAATTAAAATTACTATAGCATAGATTAAAAAATATGTGTTGTGTGGTTAAGCCTTGCTACTGATACCATTCTGTTGGGGCAGTTGTGGAACCCCTAGGGTCGAATCGGTGCCCCATGCAGCAGAAGTGGGTCTAACCCGTGGATATCAAGTATGGCTGTAATTTTCAAATATTTAATGAAATACTATATTCCATTATGAGTGTATAGGAAAAAACTAAGACTGAATGGGAGTCCAGAAACTCCAAAACAAGAGAAAATAAAATCACCCGCGCGCGCTACAGTGACGCACTTCAGTGCGCGTGTCACTGTAGCATGCATCATCATTTTTTTTTCAATTGCTTCTTTTGCTTACTTCATTCAGCTCACTGGAAAGTGAGCTGAAGGAATTAGGGTATTTTACCCTAATTTCTTCTAGCTCTCCCTAAACACTACAAAAACACCCAAAATTAATTTTTAATTTCAAAACTAACATCAACACATGTTATAGAATAAAAATCAAGTTTTTGAAAATATCAAATATTTTTACAAAAACATAAATTTATTCTAAATACGCATTTGCATAAATTTTGAATCCAACACACAAACCAAATTAGAATCCCAATAAGAAATGTCTCGTGCACAATTCTAGGTCACCCAAAGGTAGTCAAGTGATTCTAGAATGGTAGCCATAGCTCTAAGCTTTAATCAAGAGTTCCAAACTCTAAATTATGTTTATGTCTAACATAAATATTTTGACCCAATTACAAGCACATTGTGTTTATACTTCCAAAGCATCCTAACACAATTTATTAGCCTTATTTCAACATTAAGTTATGTGATCATGCATCTAATACATAAACGAAGATAGCTTAGGAGAAGATCGAACATTAACTTAGTAAGCTTGATGCAAGATCCAATCTACTTATCCTTTGTTGAAATGGTTGGAGAACCTCCAAGGTGTGCACGCTTGACTTCAAGATCCAACCTTGATTTCCAATGCTAGCAAGCTTCACTTCAAGATCCAATCTTGATTTCTCCAAGATGAAAAGTTGTAGAGACCTCACAAGCTTCTCTAAACACTTCTCTAACTTAGGCTAATTTCTCTAAAAATTTACTTGTATTTTTACTTGTAATTAAAACCTTCATAAAGCTTGCTATTTATAGCAAAACTTAGGTAATTTTTAATTAATAAAAGTTGTAATCAACTTTTAAGTGGGCTTAATCTAATTTTTCCAAATATGTATAATTAGGTGTGACTAATCTCCATTTTCTCCCACTTTAATTTAATCAAATTAAATCAAGCCAAGGAATTAGGAAATTGATTAGTTAAATATTTGCCACCTTGATTTAATCTAATTAAATCAAGCCAAAACCATCTATTATTACATACTTACAATTACCATAATATCCTCAAATGGTAGAGATAATTATGATTTTACAATTAAGCCTTTGTATAATTATTGAATTAATCCAATTAATCTATTAGGTCAAAGTAAATAATCAATGTTATCCAATAACACTTGATTATCTTAGTTGATAATTATAATATTGAACATTATCTTTTTTCAAAATAAATCGGCTACCCAAGTGCTCAACGAGTATACTTCATATTGGGACTCTCTAAGTTCAGACACGTTCGTCATATAAGCCTAGCTAATATGTACGCAATTTGTCCACATCCGAATTCGTGAAAAACACGAACGACCTTTCTGAACTATACAAGTCGAGGTCATCACATATGTTTAACAATCCCTCCGTCGTATGCTATCCGAGTTGTGCTTAGGAAACATAGAATATATCGTCAAGTTTCCGAGACATACATCTCATGTTGACATGTCTATGATTCTTCATAACTGATGTGATCCACCCTAGGTGATCGACTTTGGCCAAAGATTTAAGAATCATGACTTTACTCACATGGATACCTAAACCCCTTATGGTACACATACGGGCCGATGGATCCTATCTTGCTTCGCACTTGATTACTGAGTGCATCAGACCACACCCAACGAACATCTAGATGCCAGATCATGAAAGGTTTCTGACCTACATGGCATCAAATTGTGGAGGATCTCACAAAAAATCCATGTTTTCATATAGTCAAATGATTACATATGCTACTCGACTCGAGGAGATTCCTATTGACAGTGGTGTGTACTTCCAACTATTAGGAATCACCTATGAGTCATTCAATATTCGCTTTAATGAATACGCACATGTCTGTACGAGTTTCCAAAACTCATGGTACATCGGGTTAAACCATTGGAACTCCAATTCCAATATTCGACATGTGCTAGTCTTCTAGGTTATAGGAATTCGATTGTATTCCAAAATCAACGACTAGAAATATTTACTTTAAGAATAGTTTACACCTACTGTCAAGACCATTCTAAGGTCGATGTCATTTTTAGCATATCTATACATCAATCTAATACGCGTAATGACAATACCATTAATAAGGTATGAAATGAAAAATATAGTTATTTTATTAATAAATAATAAAATGTAAAAATCGGATTGGCACTCCAAACACCAACTCCATCACTTAGGATTTGATTTGGATAAGATTTGTGTGGACATGAGGTCATTTTATTTGTTTGATGTCTTCTTAAATTCCCTTTGATGCTGGACTGTGATCCAGGTTGTCCAGTTTTATGATACATCATATAGAATTTTTGGTAAATTCATAGGCTTATGGAGATGGGCCAGTCTTGTCTAATACCGGTAGCATCCTGCCTTTGGCGGGGTGTTACAGTTGTGGTATCAGAGCAAAGGTTTAGGTGTTGGTGACTGCTGTTACATGGTATCCGATCGTGCGAGTAAGTTTTCTTCGAGGCTATATGATAGACATGGAGAGGCGATGAGTATTAGATACCATCAAATTTGGCACTAGAGCAAGTGAGAGAAAATATTGGAATTTGTGCTCGGCGCGCTAAATTTTGTTGTATTTATTGTAAATACGATGTACATTTCTGTTTTATTATAAATAAAATTGAGTAATTTTCATCAATATATTCTATTATATGGTAAAGGCGTAAATGACCTTAAAATGAATGGTTGTGACATAATTATAAAAACACCGTAATTGTTACTGAGAAATGTCACAATAAAATTCATTCTTAAATTGTTCATAGTCAAGGTTTACATATTTGGTCAGTTAGTAAACCCGTGAGACCGGTATGTGTCATATATTAGAATTGTTCTAATGGTTTATCTCAGTAAACCATGAGTCTTGAGAGACTCATAAAGACACGTAGGTATTTATTGGATAAATACTGAATGACTCATTCAAAGATTCTTGATAAGTGGTACACCAACGTCAATAGGAATCTTTACGAGTCGAATGGCATATTAGCTCATTTGTGATACCATTGTGGATATGTGAGATATCCTCCGTACTTTGATGACAGTCATGTTAACGATCTTTTAAAATCAGACCTCCGCCTATTTGTCAGGTATGAACTGATACTCACGATATCATATGATGTATCCAGAGAGGATCTGTCAGTCCCGTGTACATGATTTAGGTGTCCAATTTGTGATTTTTTGAAATCCTTGGCCGAGGTATGATTCGGAAACGAGTTCTGAATATATATTTAAGAATCATAATAATGTCG
The DNA here is from genome assembly GCA_019454045.1 of Zanthoxylum bungeanum. Lineage (NCBI taxonomy): Eukaryota > Viridiplantae > Streptophyta > Magnoliopsida > Sapindales > Rutaceae > Zanthoxylum > Zanthoxylum bungeanum. Next base: position 181,047 of record SKCR01038792.1, on the reverse strand, counting down.
CTACACATGAATTGTTCATAGCAGAGATTTGACGTTTAATCTATATCTCCGGAATAATTGGGATAACCTATGACAGAGAGATTATATATATGCAATGAATTCGACTTGGATGGTTCAACTCGATTATCTGTGGTCGTCGTAATTTGTGAGTGGACAAATTACAGACATGGAAATGGTTTCCATGACAGATTAACTTGAACCTAGAGCGTCCCACAATATAAAGTGTACACGTTGAGCACTTGGGCAATTAATTAAGGATAATTTAGATTATTCATAATTTACACATGTGTATTTGTATACGATACATAATTTAAATTAGATATACATTATTAACCAATTGAATTTTGACACTTGTTTTATTATTATTAATTAATTAATTAATTATTAATAATGATAAAATGGAAGAATATTCTTGGAATATTATTCCATAATATTATTTTTTCTTTTTGTTAATTCGATAAATAAATTGATTAAATAGTTAATTAATTTATTTATTTTAGATAAGAATATTATTGGAATATTCTTATTTAATTGGTAAATTTTGATTTGTCAAACCATGGAATTTTGACACATGGTTTTTAATTAACAAAAATCAAAATAATAATTAATTTTGGATAAGATCAAATTGTGTCAAATTTTTTACCACAAAAATTATTATTTTTGTTGAAAAATAATGCCAATTTTCGAAATTGGGCTTAAAAAAAAAAAAAAAATATATATATATATATATATATATATATATATATAGAACTTGTTTCCATTTTTCAAGGTTTTAACCACTTCTCATGTGTTGAGAAAATAAAGAAAATAGGGGTGAGGGTTTATAATAAATTGTTCAACACCATGGAAAATGAATTTGAAGAAATTGGAACTTTAATTAAGGTAATTTAGAGTTCCTAATTTCATTTTTCTTAATTTTTTTTTCTCAAGCATGTAAATATGTATAGGATATATATTGCATGTTTAATATACATATGGATCTTGGGTATATATGTTTGGAATAAAACTTGGTGTTGATAGTTTGTTAAACCTTAATAATTTTCTTTATTAAGCATATGTAAAGGATTAATTATATAATTAATCTAAAAATTAAAATTTCCATTTTAGAGTAATGTACCACTCTAATGTTGCCTATAATTTTTCTTAGAACTTTGTATTGTGGTGATAAATTTTGTGTAAATTAATTGGATTAATTTTGTGAATAAATTGAATTTTAGCATGAAAATTGGATAAAAATAAATTGGATTAGATCTAATTTGGTCCCTTAAAACAAAATATTTTTCATGAAAAATATGTTATTTGTATGATTTTGGATGTGTATTGGGTGGTGGATTAATTCTGGAAATTATTCTGGTGCGAAAACGCGAGAAAACGGTGAAATTCGCATCGAAACAGGCTCACCGTGTCATGGTTGTAAAACCAATGAACTGGGCACTACTCGGGCAGCCCAATGGCTGATCGAACACTGCCTAAGTGATCGAATTGCCCCGGATCGACTGTTGGAAAACTGGTTTGACCGTTTGCCCGTTACGACTAGTATTTGTTGAAAAATATTTTTGAAAAATATTTTATCGTGTAACGAAATATATTACGTTATTAATTGTAAATAAATAATATATATAAACTACTTTGAGTGAATTAATAATATATTGATATTAATTAATTCGCTCGGAAAATTTTTAAAATGTTTAAAAACTATTTTCGCCTTCCACCACGCCCTTCCGCTACGCATACCCCAACAATTGCTACATCTCCCGAGACAACTACTAGTGTCTCCACATTGTTGTTCTTCGGCTGTGAATTGCCTTGACCCTGCTCTCGTTGCAACTTTCAGAAATTTTTCTTTAAGTGGCATTCTTTGCCACAATGGTAGTACTTGTAAGTAGGCTTTCTTATGTTTGTGGATTTGCCTCTACTTTTGCTTCTACCTGTCCATCTACCTCAATTTTTATCTCGTTTTCTTTCTCGATTCTCCGTGACAAGGACTTGTGTCTGATCTGTGCCCATGTCTTTTATTCTGGCCTCCTCTTTTGACATGACATCTTTTACCAAAGGCATAATAAGTTTACCCCTTAAAGCCGAATTGTTGAGAGTAACAACCAATGTCTCCCAGCTATCAGAAAGAGAAGTGAGTAGTAAGAGGGCTTGTACTCCATCTCCTAGTTGTATGTCTACTACAGACAACTGGTTCACCATGCCTTGGAACTCATTGGTGTATACTACAACGGAAGTTCCACTCCGTAGCTTCAAGTTCACCAAACGCCTCATTATTAAGGCTTTACTCCTAGCTGTCTTGGCTTGGTACATGTCTTCTAGCTTGATCCATATTTCGTAAGCATTTTTATCATGTGCTATATGGTGGAAGACATTGTGGCCGATCCACTGCCTAAACTAACCCATAGTTATGTTGTTGAATTAAGGGCCGAGCACCGATTCCGGTTCTACTCAAAATCGGACCAATGTTTTGAGCTTGGAACCGAAACCGGTTGTAACCGGTCTGATTCCTATTCCAAAATGAAGGAACCAATTTTAATCGGTCCAGTTCCGGTTCCAAAACGGTCGGAATCGGAATCGGACCATAGAACCTTTTCTAGAACCAATTATAGAACCGATTTCTGGAACCAAATATAGAATCAGTTTCTGGAACCGAATTTAGAATCGGTTCTAGAATAGAATTTAGAAAAAAAATAATGCCCGATTTGATACCCGAATTACTACCCTTTTTGATACCCAAATTTTAAAACAAACATCGTCTTTTTGATTAGGTATATAAACACTACACCATTTTTTCTCTGAGTTCTCTTCTCTCACCACTCGTCACTCTCACTATTTTAAGTTTTTAACCTAACCCTAGCAAGTGACCAAGTGTTTCACTTTTTTCGTTTCCTCTTCTCTCTCGCCATTGCCAATCGTTTTTCCTGACTTCCTATTCTCTGAGTTCTCTTCTCTATATGGCCCATAAATCCTTCTTCACTTTCGTCATTTCCTCTTTTCTTCTCGCCATTGCTGAGCTCGCCAGTTACCATAGTTCAGGTAAGTGAGTGCTTGATCGGGGCTTAATTTTGTTAGATTTGAAGTAGTTTGATTTTTTTAGTGTAGGTTTAGTAAATTCTGCCATTTTTTTAGGTAACTTCTTTTTTTAAAAAGCACTATTAAGAATGTAACTATAAATGATAATTTATTTTCTGACCATTTTCCTAAGAGGTAAATTATGTCTGGTGTTCTCATGGTTGAATTCAACAGTCGATGTTATTTGCTTTACTCTTTAATTTTGGGCTGGCTTTGAATCTGATTAATAATACAGCAATAATGAATATTGGTTTGAAATATTTTTTGTGGGTGTGGATATATGTTGTGGATTATTGTATTCCTTTGTTGATTTTTTTTAGTTTGAAAGAAGTTATCTAGCCAGTATTTTTCCTTGGATGAGTGTTTGATGATTACTCTGATTATTAATCAGGTTAGTGGGTTTCTTGACGGAGAAAAGGATTACAACAATTTGAAAAGAGACACGACCCACTGGGCCTCTTGTATATCCAGTTGGGTTTCGGTTCAGGTAATTGAGTTTCTCCTTGAATTTTATTAATATAATATTTGATATTTAGTGACATTATTGATTGATACATTAATCTAATTTACTTCTGTTCTTCGAAGTCATTACTTCTATTTTTTCGCAGCTATCAAAAATGGATGCTAATAATGGCAGTCATGTTACTTCGAAGTTATCTCGAGTTCGTAAAAATATGTCTAATATGTTTGATCATCATGAGAGTTTGACTAATCTAGATATTAGGACATGTGAACATACAAAATGCAATTATTGCGGAAATGTTTTATCAAAAAAAGTTACATCAGGTACTTATTCGATGAAAAACACCTTAAAAGATGCATTACTTATCCTCATAATATATATAAGAGGCAAAAACAACTTTCAAGCAAGACGTGTGGTAACAATGAACCTAATACTCTCACAACATGGAAATATGATCAAGAGTATTGTAGGATTATACTTGCTAGGTGTATTATAAAAGATGAGTTGCCTTTTATTATAGTAGAGCATGATGGTTTTAGAAAGTTCGTGCATGCTTTACAACCTCGGTTTAAATTTATTTCTCACTTTACTATTGTTAAAGATTGCATGAAAGTGTATGTTAGTTAGAAGACTAGCTTGCGAGAATGTTTAAAATCCATAAATACAAGAGTTGCTTTCACAACGAATATTTGGACTTCTATACAAACTATAAGTTATTTGTGTCTTACAACTCATTTCATTGATATTGATTGGAAGTTACACAAAAGAATTTTGAGTTTTGTTGAAGTACATAGTCATAAAGGGAAAGATATAGGAAAAATGGTAGAAGCATGCATTCAAGAATGAGGTATTGATGACAAAATACCTATAGTTACAGTAGACAATGCATGATGTCGCAATTACATATTTGAAGGGTAGACTTACAAACTTAGTTATGGGTGGAGACTTTCTCCATATGAGATGTGCTGCTCATATTTTGAACTTGATTATGAAGGATAGCCTTGTTTGAATTAAACAATATATTAGTCGAATTCGTAGTGTAGTTAGATATGTGTGGAATTCTCCGGCTAGAGCCCATCAATTTAAAGTGTGTATTGAGAGAGAAAATATTTAGTAGTTGTATGTTTGTCTTGATATTTCAGCTAGGTGGAACTCCACTTTCCTAATGCTAGAGATAGCTCTTGTATTTCAAAACATTTGATAGGATGGATGATGAGGATGTTGCTGAACTTGAGAGTGATGATGGTGTTTCCATTTGGGAAGATTGGTAAAATGCCAAGGTTTTGGCGAGATCTTTACAAAAAATCTACGTTGTCAATAAACAATTATCAGGATCTTTATATGTCACATCTAATGCTTATATTCATGATATTGTTGCCATCCTCACTTGCATGAATGAATGGGAAAATGAGTAAGATCCTTATGTTAAAAGTATATGTCGTAAAATGAAAGAAAAGTTTCATAAGTACTATGAAAATGTTGATAAGACAAACTTTATGGTTTTAATAGGTGATGTGTTGGATCCTAGATATAAGATGTATGTGGCTAAGTTTTTTTATAAGAGACTTTTTTGTAATGATAGTACAAAAGTTACGGAAAAATATGAAAACTTGAAGGGTATTTTACAACGATTATTTGAGTTTTATAAATGTGGTAACATAAGTTATGAAGCAAATACAAGTCGTTTATCTCAAACCTCAAGTATTATGGAATAGTGTGGTTGTGATGTGGTAATGATGATGACATATATATTCAAGATGAATTGATGAGGTTTATAAGAGATGAACAAGATGTGGATCCTAAATCGGAGTTAGAAAAGTTCTTTGAAGAAGCTTGTGGAGATGGTGGGAAAGATCCTGATATCTTAGGTTGGTGGAAGAGTAATAGATTCAAGTACAAGATTCTTTCTCAAATTACAAGAGATTTATTGGCGATTCTCATATCCACTATGGCTTCAGAGTCAATTTTCAGTACATCTTGATCCATTTCGCAGTTGTTTAACTCCAAAAGTTGTTGAATCATTGATATGTACTCAAGATTAGTTAAGGAGTGCGCCAACACCAATAAATATTGAGGAATTAATGGAAGATGCAGAAAAATATGATGCAGGAGAGGCAAAATGTTTTATTTTTTTATAATTTAAATTTTATTCATGCACTAACTAGCTAGTATTTTATATTTGTAGCAGAAGTGACTGGGCTGACGATTATAGATGATAATGATATTGTTGATAGTGAAATCAATGCTGATACGGATGATGAAATTTGAAAAGTGAGTCATATATTTACTGCTGTAGTTTCTGTATCTATTTGGGTTGTTTCTTATTTTTGTTAAAATGTTGATGTGTCTGTAATTTCATATGTTGCTGCCTATTTGCTATTTCTGCTTTCTGGTGTTGTTGCTATTGTTTTTGCTTGCTATTTTTTATTGCTGTTATTGCTGCTGCCCAGTGCTACTCATGTTTCGATTGCTGTTATTTCTGCTTTCTACTATTTTTGCTTTCTTCTTTCTGCTTACTACTGTTGATGCTGCTTTCTGCTTGCTACTTTTTACTATTTCTGTTTCTACTTTCTGCTTTCTGCTGCCTAGTGCTGCTACTGTTTCTACTTTCTGCTGTTGTTGTTGCTTTCTGCTTGCTGCTTTTTGCTATTTTATGTTGCTGTTGTTTCTATTTCTGCTTTATAGTTTTAATTTTTTGCTTTCTGTTGTTTCTGCTACCTATTGCTACTGCTATTTCTGTTACTGTTGTTTTTACTTTCTGCTGTTTCTGTTTCTGTGTTATGCTTTCTGCTATTTCTACTTTATGCTTTTGCTGCTCTTTTGCTGTTTGTTGTTGTATTTATGTTATATTTATGTATAGATAATTTTCAAGATTATTATGTAATGTTTATTCAAGTGTGAGAAATAATTACTTTTTCAAAGTTTAACAATATTATATAAAAATGGGTAATTCAGAACCGGACCGGAACTGAATTAGAACTGGTTAATAGGTACCCTATTTAATTGGGTAGGTTTTGTTTCCATTTAGTTAGGATTTGATTTTTTCCGGTTAGGTTCCGGTTCCATGCGGAATCGCAACTGAAATTGGTTTTGCTCACCCGTAGTTGAGTTTATTTCAGTCACTCTCTTTAACAGAATCTGATCTCACTCCCTTCACTCATATTATATCGAATAGATATTTACAGTGCAAATAATCTATCATCTGGGGTCTCGAGAGGGAGTAATTGGTTGCTGTCAGCTAGATCATCGCACCAGAAGAGGAATCTTCCATTTCATTTTTAAGTTTAAAGTTTAAAATGAAAATAAGACAAAATTCGGACTGATTTTAACAAATCAGAGGTCACCGTTATGTCCGGAATGGTTGAAAATGGTGGATTCAACTCTTCGTTGGTCTGAATCAAACTCAGGGCCCGATATGTGAATTTTTTAATTTCATAGACTTTAGGGGGCTTTATGAAATTTACCAGGAACGCTGACGTGTCTGAAACTTGGCAGATGATGTGCTGCTGACTGGACCAGAATTGATGATGTGGTAGCTGATTGTATTGGAAAAACTGACGTGGCAGATGATTGGATCAGAATTATTGACGTGGCAGATGACTGGATTAGAATTATTGACGTGTCTGCTGACTCTAACGGAAAAGCTGACGTGTGTGATGACTATACTGGATTTCTTACATGGCAGCTGACTGTGTTACTGACTGTACCAAAATCCTGATGTGGAAGATGACTGTGCTGCTGATTGTATCGAATCTACTAGCGTGGCTGACACATGTGTTATCTTCAACCTCTGGAGCGTGTGCGACACGTGGAGCGCGTGACAGCACATGGGAAAGCTTTTAGAAGGCGCGTATGGTGCGTGAAGGCTGCTTTAGTCTCCAATTGATCATCGGAAAATACCACCGTGCTCGTCTCGACATGAAAAATCTGATGTATACTCAAAACTGATTGTTGACAAATATACCAAAACTCAAATTTTCCGAACCGAGTTTCGTTCTTCGATTTTACGGCCCAAATGTATAACCAAAGCTATTGATACTAGTTGTTGTGATTCTCTGATCAGTGAATAGTGTTTATGAGGAAAAATCGAATTCTATTACTGCAAGAACAGAATTTACAAAGTGTTTAAACTTTACAACAAACCTCACTCTCTACACTCTCTAAGTTTTCTTGCCTTGAAGCTTAATATTTTGGGATGCTTTGAGCTCTCAAATGAGCTCCCTATTTATAGTAAAATTCTGGTCTAAATTATCAACAAATAAATAGTTTCCCACCTAAAGTTTTTTGGCCATTTTTGGTAGTTGCATGTAACACCCCGTCTGAAGTAGGGTGCTACTGGCAGGAGACATGATTAACCCATCTCCATAAGCCTCCAAATTTACAGAAAAACATACATGATGTGCCCTAAAACATGACAAACTGGATCATAGTCCAACATCAAATCGTAACCTAAGAAAGATATCAAACATACAAAATGACCTCAGTTCCATCCACACAAGACACATCAAGACCAAAATCAACACTTAAGGGCTCTGTTCCCACAACATCACATACAATCAAAACTTTTACGACAAATAACATATTAATCATAGACTCTGAACTTCTAAAACTTTTCCGAAGACACTGACAAGGTTGATTGCAACGTGGGTGTTCCGCGTCTCGAGCATAAATTCCAAAGATGAAGTGGTTGATCCATTTGGTAGCCAGCCTGCAAAATTAGCAATTTGGTTTGGTGTGAGTTATAAAACTCAATAAGTAATCATGCGCATACTACAAATAAAACATACAAGTTCATATTTATCAACTTTTTATTATCTTTTATACTTTAAACATGTCAATTTATTATATTCACATGTTTATATATGTGACAATCTAATAGCCAAACATCCCAAACACACAAGGAAATGATTCAAATATCACGGAGTATGTTATTTAATATTGCATCCATTTCACCAATAATTTCAACAAACCAAACTCAACATGAAATTATAATACAATATCTCAAAATGATTGTCACACTGATCGGTGAAATCACACACGTAACGCAAGCGCATGTATCGCTCAAGTAGTATAAAATGTATCGATCACACGAGGACTTAATACTTATGCTACTAATTTATGAAGCTAAATTTCTACACGTATCGAATTGATTTGATTTTTGGTTGGATGGTGATTTTTATCTAAAACAAGTAAATAAAACTAAACAAAGGTAGATTTTAAGTCTTAAACAATGATATGAAAATATTCAGGGTTGTGAATTCTACCAATATCTTTTTAAAGATGAGTTGATTATTTTATGCTTGTGTAATGTACTAGTTTATTAACCTGGAATACGAAAATATGTAAAAGCCTCTTCCGATGGTCAGATGCAAACATCCAAAGTAACCCAATTAACTATATTCATATGTTAATTAATAAACTTCGAATTCATTAAGTTTAAGTTCCAATTATGGCTACCCACGCCCGACATGTATATTCCTATCCTGGAAGGAAATCTCTAAGGTGAATGTGAGATCGTAAGCAATTGAGTCTAAGGTTGAAACATAAAATCATTTCGTCAAGTTCATTTTAAGTTTACCAAATCAATCTTATTAGTGGCCTGTTAATAAGAAGCATTAAAATTAAGACTCAATAAATAAACTTATACATCACATAAGACAGAAAATATCTAACTTATAAACCTATGGTATTGGAATTCATCACAACCCTAGATAATGTATTTAGTTACGACACATATCTAGGATTACTAAAGACATAAATAAATAAAAAATTATAAAGAAAATTTGAAAACTAAAAAGGTAAATATTACAATAATGAAATAAAATGTTGGGGTTTGGGGATCCACTTTTATTATTTCAAATCTAGAAATCTCCCTTATTATAATATATAAATTTGTGTTATATTACCAACCGACCAAATAGGCGGTATCCTGATTAAGTCAGATTTTAATTAATTCCAACCGACCATAAATGTGGTATCTAATTAAGTTAGGTTAAAATTAATTTAAGTAAGTCCGACCGACCAATAAGACAGTATCCAATTAGGTCAGGTTTTAAGATAATTTATATATTATAAATTATAATAATAAAAGTTTCACCTTCACCCCAGTAGAAAGAAGTTACCTACTCATACTTTTAAGTAAAACAAAGAAAGATTTATTACTTAAATTAAAAATTAAATACAAGAAAACTGAAATTAAAGAAATAAGATACTCTCTTCTTAGTATTATAAGGAAATTCCCCAAAAGAAAGTATGAATTTTCCTTCTGAATCAGGCCTCTATTTATAGGGTTCAAAAACGGGCCGCGTCGCGACGCGCGCTACAGGGATTGGCGGCTGTCGCCATACTGCATTATTGGCTCGGCGTCATGACATGTTGAAGGTGTGGCGTTGCGACACTGACGTCATGATGACGCGTGTCGATAGATTAATAATTATGCTGACGTCATGATGAAGCGGTGATGACGCATATGATGATGTGGTGATGACGCGTGTCGGCAGCTGCATAATTGAGGCGCGTCGCGATGCAAAGGGCTTGCACGTCACGACGCGCGAACATTAAATTTCCTATTTTGCCATTTTTCTCATTTTTTTATCGGTTTAGCCCCGATTTGATTCCAACGAGTCCCGATATTTTATTTATCTAGAAAATAAAACAAAATAATTCACAATACCCGAGAAACTATACAAAATATTAAGTAAAATAGGCGGTAAATATTTATATATTTTCCATTTATCACACCCTCAAACCTAACATTTTGCTAGTCTTAGAGCAAAACAAACAAAATAAAATATAATAAATAAATTAAAAATAAAATTCAATTAAGCCACTTTCATAGGGATGACGGTTGCATTTAGCGCATGCAATAAGCCTTTAAACCCCTAGGTGTCCCTAGTAGATGAGTTTTAGTCTCGTGAGGGCTTACAACGACGATACCCACAAACGTCAATCAAATGTACAATCAAACACACAAAACAAGTTAGTGACTAAACAAGTGAAATTCTTATCCAAGTTAATAGTTGTTTTCTTTCTTTCTAAATTACCAAATAAGTAAATTCTCAGATTATTTTCACCATTTTGCATATACACAACTAACAAGGTATATATCAATTCCTTGTGTCCACAATATTCATGAGTGTGGTTGAAAAGAGAGTAATATTTTTGTCCTAAAGTTATATCAGAATTCACACTTTTTCGACAATGAATTTTTTTTATTATTATTTCATTGTTTTCAGGTGCTATTTCCAACAAACTAGAGCACTGAATATTACAAATATTCATATATAACCCATGTTCGTATGTTACCATGCATGTTGATAATACCTGTCAAATGAGCATATGAAGTTTAAATTTAAGTCAATATTATGAAGATTTCACGAATTTTAAATCATTCAAAATGAAATAAACAAAAATTAACTTGTTACGAATTAGGCTGAGATATGTCTCAGGACTGGAAATTCCTTACACAGTTATCTCAAAACACAATTCCACATGGTTAGTCAAGTTAAAAACATAAAAATCAATTTTTTTTTTCAAATTAACAACATAAAAATCATTTTTTTTTAATTTTTTTTATTTTTGCCTAAAAACCATGCAAAAACAACACAACAAAAAATAAAAACAAGATAATAGTCAACTATTCCCCTCCATCAAACCTAATTGAGACATTGTCCCCAATGTCTAAAAAGAAGAAGCAAAGTTTAGAAGACAGTACCTAGTTAGCGTGGAATTGTACATTTAAAAAGAAAACTAAAGGTTAAGATTCAGATTTATCCGACGCTTCTTACCACGATCATTATCAGACCAGTTTATCTTGGAAAGGATAGGGTCAATTTTTGGTTCAAACACTAAGAGTTCGTCAATTAAATCATTGGTTGTTCTGACAGTGAAGAGAATATCTTTTACGGGTTTTGAAAGGAAACCATTTCTCCTGGCATCTTCAAGAAACACAAAAAGAAAGTCAAAAAATCCATCAACATTAAACAGTATAATTGGTTTCTAGTGTATTTTCAAGTTCGCCCAAGATATTACTGTGAAAATTTCCTCCATCATGCCTAAGCCACCTGGCAAAGCAATAAAAGTATCAGCACGATTAATCATTTCAATAAGTCGTTTGGACATACCTGGTACAATGCATTCCTATTCGTTTGATTGTTCGATAAGATTTGCGTCTGCCAAAGGTTTTGGGATGATTCCCAAAACTTGACTACCTCATTCCTGTACGGCCCTTGAATTATACCCCATCAGTCCAAGATTGCCACTGCCATATACTAATTGCATATTCCTCTCTACCATGACTCTACCCAATTCTTTTGCTGCTTCAGCGAATTCTGGTTTAGAACCAGAACTAGTTCCGCAAAACACACAGATGTTAACAACTTGTCTTCTTGAAGTTGCTTCCATTTTTTTAATATTACTCTCTCAAATCTGGATGTATTGAAGAGAACAATCATGAGATGAATTTATAGATCCTGAAAAGGGTGAGTAATAATTGCACTAGTAGCTGCCAAATGACAATTATTAGCTGAACAATAAATTAAATCGTGACAGTCAAAAAGTCTGGATCCTGTCGGCGAAAATAAAAGAAAATAACAAAATAAATCGCAATTATTAGTTAAAGACAAAGAAATTAAAATATATACAGGTAGTAATAGCTTGAATGACATCTATGTTTCAGGGACAAGCTTCCCATCCAATTTTCTTATAAATTGGCAAACATGGTCTTTTAAAGTCAGATTCCCGAGACTCAATTGTTGTCTTTCTCTTCAAAATTGTGTATGTAAATTTTGAATTGCATGATAGACATATCCACTGGGATGCGTCTCAAGAGTCAATGATATGTCATCTAAAGACTCCTTACCCATGCCATCCCTAATGAATTTTATTTTATCTTCGTGGTTATTAGACATCATTCCTAAAGAATGACAATGAGTATTACATGTACAACGTGCACATTTATAGCAAACATCGAATCGTTTAGCTTTTCTTTTCTTAGCATAGGTGATTTTTCCTAAACCAATAGAAATGAAATAAAAGAGTCAGATGACTCACCTGCCAAGCAAACTCATGCTTCAATTATCCAATAAATATCATTAGGAATACCTTTGATCATCATAAATCTCATTTTTTCAATGTGTGCTTTGTAGACTTTTATCAGAGAGTTTTGAGGGAGAGAAGGAAAATGCTTATGAAGTTTTGCTAGAAAGTCTTCCATCATGTTTGTGACTTTTCCTATAAAAATTAAACATAAAAAATAAAACACAAAAAATCTCAATATATACACAAATTGTATGGGTTGCATCCCTGCTAACGCTAAGTTTAACGTCGTCAGCTAGACATGACTGCCCAAATGTTAGGCTGGATCAGCAAGTGTGAGACTCTCTTTTTTTCGGTCAAATAATTCTCCCCAATAGTGCTTGACACGTTGGCTGTTGACCCTGAATGTGTTGTTGGAGTTGGGGTTATGTATCTCAACTACTCCGTAGGGTAGCACTTGGGTAATCACAAATGGACTTGACCACCATGATTTCAGCTTGCCAGAGAAAAGTTTCAACATTGAGTTATATAACAACATCTGCTACCTTGGTTCCAGTTGTCTTCGCACAATTTTTTTATAATGCCACTTCTTGGTCTTTTCTTTGTACAGGTTGGTATTCTCATAAGTATGGAGGCGAAATTCCTCCAATTCATTCAGTTGGTGGAGCCATTTATCTCTTGTTGCTTGCAGATCAAAATTTAGCTTTTTCAGTGTCGAGTACGCTTTATGTTCGAGCTCCACAAGGAATGGCATGCTTTCCCAAATACCATTCAATATGGAAATATTCCAATGGGTTTCTTGTAAGCTGTCCAGTAGGCCCATAATACGTCATCCAATTTTATTGACCAGTCTCTCCTTGTTGAACCAACGATTCTCTCCAAGATTCTTTTGATTTCTCTGTTGGAGACCTCGACCTGACCACTTGACTGCAGATGCTAAGCTGTGGCAACTTTGTGAGTAACTCCGTGTTTGGATAGGAGTGAATCAAAGTATCTATTGCAGAAGTGTGTGCCTCTATCACTGATGATCGTTCAAAGTGTTCCGAAGCGAGTGAAAATATTATTTTTAAGGAATTTTAACATCACTTTGGAGTCATGTGATGGCAGTGTTGTTGCTTCAAACCATTTGGAGACGTAGTTTACTACAACCAGAATATACAGGTTTCCATATGATGGAACAAAGGGTCCCATAAAATCAATTCCCCATATATCAAATATCTCTACTTCAAGAATTCTTTGAAGAGGTCCTTCATTTCTCCTCAAAATATTTCTCGTTCTCTGGCACCTGTCACATTGAAGAACAAATAAGTGCGCATCTTTAAACAATGTGGGCCAGAACAAACCTGATTGTAGAACTTTGGCTGTAGTTTTATCTTCGCTGAAGTGTCCGCCGTATGGTGATGAATGACAATGCTGCAAGACACTATTGATCTCTTCATGTGGTACACAACACTGCAATAACTGATTATCACAATATTTGAATAGGTACATCTCATCCCACATATAGTGCTTAACTTCTTTGAAGAATTTCTTTCGTTGTTGATGTGTCCATTCTAACGGCCATTTCCCTGATACTATGCAATTTACATAGTCAGCATACCATGGGACTTCTTGCTGCTTGATGGCAAACAATTATTCACCTGGAAAAGTTTCTTTGATTATCAGCTCAGTGCAAGTTGTACCTCCATTTTCGAGCCTTGACAAGTGATCTGCCACTTGATTTTGTCCCCTTCTTGTCTCGAATCTCCACGTCAAATTCTTGTAGTAGAAGCACCCAATGAATCAATATGGGCTTGGCATCTTTCTTCGCGATCAGGTATTTGATTACTGAATGATCTGTGTAGACCACCACTTTGGGACCTAGCAAATAGGAGCATAATTTATCAAAAGTAAACACAACTGTGAGCAACTCCTTTTCAGTTGTTGTGTAGTTGAGTTGTGCTTCAATCAAAGTTTTGCTGGCGTAGTAAATGGTGTGAAAAAATTTCGCTTTACGTTGTCCCAAAACTGCACCTACAATAAAATCAATAGCATCGCATATTACTTCAAATGGAAGCGTCCAGTCTGGTGCTACTATGATGGGGGCAGAGACCAGCTTCTGTTTCAAGATCTCGAAATCATGGTGGCATTCTTTGGTGAAGTGAAAAGACACGTCTTTCTCCAGCAGACTGTATAATGGTTTAGCAATCTTGGAGAAGTCTTTGATAAATCTCCTGTAAAATCATGCATGCCTAAGAAAACTTTGAATCCTTTTGACGGATGATGGTGGAGGTAGTTTCTCTATTGCCTCGATCTTTGTTTTTTCTACCTCAATTCATTTCAGTGAGATCCAATGTCCTAGGACAATGCCTTCCTACACCATGAAATGGCATTTCTCCCAGTTGAGTACCATATTTGTTTTTTCACATCTTTATAACACTTTTTCCAGATTTTGCAAACTGTGGTCGAACGAGGCTCCAAACAATAAGAAGTAATCCATGAAAACTTTCATGTTTTTTTCTATCATGTCTGAAAAGATGGCCATCATGCATCGTTGAAATATCGCAGGAGCATCACAGAGTCCAAATGGCATCATGCGGAATGCAAAAGTACCATACGGGTGTTGGATAATTATGACCCATAGCATTACTATCTATACAAAACATGGTGCTGTTGAACAAATTAACTATGTGACAAAGGAAATTTCTCTTTTATCATTTATAATTGGATTACCGAGATATATAATTGATAAAAGTCCAATGATTAATACCAGATTAATAAGATATGAGACAATATTAATCCACGTAAGGTTTAATCATTAAATATCCCTAGTCGTAGTATTATCGAGACTCGACATCGATAATGCGTAATAGGCTAGTATTACACTTGTGCGTGTTATGGAAGCTTAACAGCATAGTTCTCATATATTTGGGTATTGGAATACTCATGCAAGTGTAATAGGAGGTTCTGTTTACCGATGTTATGGAAACAGCTTCGCTCTGGATAGACCCATCGGAATCCCATTGGTAGTATGACTATGTGTCTATGGGAATCCGAATCAGGGTAGGTGTATTTTTGTCTTAACCTGAGACTTGCATCACTAATACTTGCGACAATCAATATACTTTGGTTTTGGTTGTCCGGGGCTTTAACGGGTTCTGTGTACGCCTCTTCTCGGTATACTGAGAATTGTAGTGTATTGGATGTGATGTCAAGATGGAAGTATCACTTCAGTCATATGGAGATGATGATCACACAGGATACGGAACTTGTACTCTTGTATGCTACAGCTATCGGGATAATATGACAAGGTCATGATTATTAGATTATATAGACTAGTTACCAGAGATCTGATATATGCTTCGTACGGGGCAGACACAATTCCAGCCCCAGGCCTAGTATGTGACATTCTGATACTGGATCGCAATACACAATAATACGTATACTACGCCTGAAAAAGATTACATATTCTTTTACATAATATTTCTGGAGAATTGGGTAGTCACGGTGCTTTGCTAAAAGCCAACCATGTCTTGTAAATCGGTAAGAATGTGGTACCGGGTACGCACATATTCGGATAGTCCGATGACCGTATTTACTGCCAATATATCAAGGGATCTCTTGGGTCGCTTCCCGAAGATTCACCGTTGAGATTTGACTCGAACAGAAAATTAATATGGGATTAATTATGAAAGAGAAAATTAATCTGCGATTAATTATGGCAATGAATTAATCTGGGATTAATTAAAAGAGAAAATATTAATCTGGGATTAATTGCGACGAGAATTTATCTGGGATTGAATTCGTCGAGAAGAGAGAACGCGATTAATTTAGAATTAATCGGTAAAGTAAATTTAATAGTGAAATTAGATTTTACTATTTAATTTATTTAATTGGGCTAAAATAATGTATTAGATATATTAAATGAAATTCGATTTCAAAACGGAATTAAAATTGGATTTTAATTCTAGCGAACGAATTAATTTAGAATAAATTCGCAAGTGACTTTCGTAATAATTTTGCTAGGCATTATTATTTAATTAAATTGGATTTAATTAAGTCGCAACGGTAATTCGCATAATTCGGAATTAATGAACCCAAACCCGAGTAAAGTTGCGCGTTGAGATTGTTCGACTTAAATTTGGAATTTGTAAGTGGTGGGACCCACTTGACTTACATCACACTTTTGACTTGTGATGGAAGTGGTTGAACTAAAGTGTAAAGCCTTGGATTGCTTTTTCAACACTTAAAACAATCTCTACACTCGAGCTTTATTTTATATTTTTCATTTTGAATGACTAATACTAACTTTTGGAAATTTGGTATTTGATATATATTGATTTTGGAAATCAAAATATTCATTATTCCTCTTCTCTCTCAATTGCCGAACATGATTCTCTTGGAGAACAAAATTTTCTTTCAAAATTTATTCAAGCTAGCACTTAAAGGAGTGAATCAAGGTGATAGGGAAACTCACCCAAGTGTTGGAAACACTCAAGAAGGCTTGGAGCTTCTACCGAAATGCATAAAACGTTTTGAACTCATCCAATCAATGTGAGTATTTTCCGCAACTCTTTTGATTTTATTCACACACAAATCACTCTTAGATTATCTTGGGATGTTCTAGGAACACTTAAAATGGTATCAGAGCGACCTAAGTTTGATTTGAAAATCTAGGGTTCATAACTTTAATTTGGGATTTTTTAGCTTGAAGCTTGATTTGCCTAAATTGATGATTTGTTTGTGTTTATATAATGTTGAATTGGATTTGTGCATTGTTAGATTTGTGAAATATTGATTAGATCAAAAATCCCAAAATCCTAAGCTTGACCCAATAATACCCTTAGGTTGCTCATGGTGATTTTTTGAAAATTAGCAATTGGATATGTTAATTGGCATGAAATGTATGATAGATGTTGATTTAATCGGATTGAAATCAAATTGTATGATAATTTCCTTGCCAATACCATGAGTATGATGCATGTTATAAGATTGATTTTGCTTCAATTTGTGTTGAACATAAATTGGAAATGTAGAGCATGATTAATTGAATTAATTAGTGTTTTGGAAGTATTAGATTAATTAATTAATTATGGTAATTACACTTGAATTGAATTAATTTGTAATTTGGAATAATGAGTTAATTTAATTTATTGTATTTGGGTTTAATGGGCTTGGTTGGGCCAAGTTTGGTTTAGGATAATTGGTTGGATCCAATTGGGCCTAAAACCATTTCCATAAAGTCCAAATATGACAATTGGGCCTTTAAAATTTTAATTGGGCCTAATGGACCAAAATTGATTTTTGGCATAGGGTGATTCCTAATTGGGCCTTGGCGTCTTGGATTTGATCCATAATTGCCGAAGCCCATGCCTAAAAAATTAATTAAAAGCCCATTGGACTTTAATTGAATGGTATTGGATACTAATTGGTCCTTTGAGACCCGTTAAGATTGGATTTGGAATCCAAGTCTAAAAGGCACTATTGAAAGTGTAATTATTTAATTTGGAATTAAATATGAATTAGTATTGGATACAATTTAAATTGGATTTAAAATTGTAGTTCGATATAATTCAATTATACTTACTTTGAGTATTTATTCTTAAACAAGTTTGACTCGTGCAAATCAAATCATTGTATGAACATTGGATGGTCATTAATCAAAGATTAATTAATTGGATTAGATTGATTGAATAATATGCTTTGTGTGAATACTTGGATGTATGTATGAATAATGTATATCGGATGGATATTAGATGGGTGAGGGAAATTTTGGAAATTATTGTAATAAATTTAGAATTTATTAAATTGGACCTGCGTGTCTAGCCTATTACCTCTTTTCTCATTGTATTTCTCTTCTCACCAATTCCCCTCAATGTAAATGAGGTTTCTTTAGAAGTATTATGTAATTGGGTAGAAATATGAATAGTGCTAGCGGAGAGAGAAAAGGGAGAGATTTGTTCTAGGAACAAGTTTGTTGTATATCCATCCACATATCAATATTAAATTTTATCGCGCCTTATTATGCTTTTAGAATGCATGCTTAAGGGTGTATGATGAGACCTAATTAAAGATAATAAATTGGTTGCCAAATCGCGACAAAAACCCTCATTTTATATTAAGCATTTTTCCTTCCATTGAGTGATTCTCTCTCAAGATCCAAGATTGGCAATGGTTTGTTGGCCAAAGTCAAGACCTTTGTCCATCGCAGATGTGTTTGAATCATGAAGGCTTTGTTCCATATCGTACGCCTTGGGCAAGTTGTGATTTGTTGGCCAAAGTCAAGGTCACTTCTTGTTCATCGGCCTCGATTACGAAGCTTTCCCACTGTCAATTGGTTACGCTTAACTGGTTTCATTAAGCTTTTTGAGCCAAAGCCAAGGCTTAGTTGATTCAGAGGAAAAAGGTTAGGCAATATATCAGATATATTGGCATGTATTGGATATATATTTCGGACTTGGATGTCCACCTACTGGATCTAGGAATTGGATATGATCCAATTGATCTTAGAGATCTACCTAGTTAAGTTTCATAAAACTTGTTGGCCAAAGTCAAAGTTGTGTGTCATTTAACGGGATCCTAGCCCACTAGGAAACTAGGTTTCTCGAGTACTCCACAGAGGGTTAGAGGCTCGCCGAAAAATTATGGGAGGCAAGTATTAAATTTTCAATTTCGTTTAGATACTTGCCAATACGAGCTCATTTCATTTTTTCATCATTAAAAATTTAAATATATTAGTTGGACTAATATTCAATTGTTGTTTTAATTGAACAGTTGGACTGTATTCAAACTACTTCATTTATAGTTGGTTATATAATTGGATTATAGTAATCAATATATTTAAATTTAACCAATCAAATAGTTGTTGATTATATAGTTAGACTATAGTAATCATTATATTCGATTGTACCCGAAATCATTGATTGGATAGTTGGACTATTGGAATCAAGATAAATGAAAGATTAGCGTTTAAAACATAATCATGGGTGAAAATGTCTTTAAGCGGCTTCAATTTTCAAATTGGGAATAGAACCTTATGAAAGTCCTGGGAGCCGGGAAGTTACTTTATTTGATAGAGTGACATCTCGGGCCTGAGCCCGGAGTTGAGCAAATAGTGGAGCATGAGCTTTGGAAGACTCATGGTGATGATAACTTTAGTGCTCAATCTGTTATGCTTGCCGCAATGACTTCTTAATTTCTTTGTCAGAACTAAGGATTAGATCCTTGTAGTATGATATTGAAATTGAAGGATCTTCATAGATCTATTCTTAGATCTTAGAAGTACTAATTGCAATAGAAAACTCTTGGAGATTTAATGGCTATGCTCAATAAGACAGAGCCAGAGCTTACAAAAGGGCAAGAAGTGCTAGGTGCATCTCACTCCTACATCCCAGAAGGTCTAGGCTTGGCCGAAGACTTCTAGGGATGTGAAAAGGGGCAAAGGCAAAATTGTCACAGTCTTCTGGGAAGACAAATGACATATCCCAAGATGTCTGCCTAAACTGTGGCAAACGGGATCACTGGAAGCGTGACTTCCGTACGGACAAGGCAGACATGAAGGAAGTGAAGACGGACAAGGCTCCGACTTTAGGTATGTTTGTTATAAACATGTCCACTGCTGGTTTTAAAATTGGATTTTAGATACTAGATGTGGTACATAAACATATATACTGATGTGCGGGATCTGCTGATTAGAAGGAGACTGGCTTCAGTTGAGATCGACCTATGAGTCGAAAACGGGACGAGAGTCACTGTTTTGGCTATGAGAACCTAAGTTTTAGAACTGTCCTTTTGGCATGTACTTAAATTAGGAAACTTTTATAATGTATCTAGTTTGATTAGGAACATTATCTATGTATCTAGTTTAACCCGTTGCGGGTATACCTTTATATTCTAGAACACTAAGTGTTTTGTTTATAAAGATGATATTGAGATAAGCACATTAGATGTGAATAACAGAATTTATATTTTGAATATAAATGAATCTCAAACATATAATATGACAAATAAAAGCTCAAACTTTATAAATCTGTTGAGACTTAAAAGTGGCATTGTTTTCTGGGACACATTAACAAGATTCTTATATCCACACTTTCGAAGAGTGGATACTAGGACGGATTTGATTCTAATTCAAATGATGTCTATGAATCTAGTTTATTAGGCAAAGTGCCTAGAACATATTTTACTAGGTAAAAGTGCAAGTGCCACCGATCTGTTAGCCCTCGTTCATAGTGACGTAAGTGAGCCCATGTCTAGCTAGGCTAGATGAGGATATGAATACTTCGTAACCTTTACGGATGTTGCATCGCGTTATGGTTATGTGTATCTTATGACACACAAATTAGAAACTTTTGATATATTCAAAGAGTTTCGACACGAAGTAAGAAAACAGATCGGTAAAAGTATTAAAAACATTACGGTTGGACCAGAGTGTAAAATACTTAAAGATATGAGTTTCAAGATTACTTGAAAGAGTATGGTATTCTTTCATAGTGGACTCCTCCCGGAACACCTCAATTGAGTGATGTGTCCGAACAGAGAAACCGAACTTTGTTGGACATGGTAAGGTTAATGATGAGTCGCTCTGAGCTACCAATTTCCTTCTAAGGATACGCATTAAATAGTGCAATACTTATTTTGAATAAGGTTTCATAAAAATCTGTTAGACAGACTTCAGATTAAATTTGAACAGGAAAGAAACCGACTTTGTCATTCCTGAAGATTTGGGGATGCTGGTCATATAACTAAACGTTTGGATGGTACCAAACTAGAACCCAAATCGGATCAGTGCCTATTTGTAGGTTGTCCTAGGGAAAGCAAAATATAGTACTTATACAACTCACAACAGAAAAATGTAATTGTTGCTCTCCATGCGGTTTTCCTAAGAGGAATTCCTATATGCAGTGGTAAGTGGGAGGAAAGTAAAACTCGATGAAAATCAGAGTAATAATGTTCCAGGCACCGAGTCCTCACGGAACACCAACAGTTCATCAGGGATGAAACTGTACCAATAATCTTCGAATACACAAGAACCGTGTAGGTCGGAGAGAGTCAGAAAACAACCTAGGAGGTATGGGTTTCTGATCTAACCTCATGTAGATATTAATCTTATGAGGAAGACGAACCGGCTACGTATGAGGAAGTGATACAAGGTATCGACTCATTTTATAGCAAAATTCCATGAAGTCTGAAATGGATTCAATGTATACCAACCAAGTTTGGACACCGGTTGATGTACCGGAAGGCATTGTGCCTATTGGTACTAAATGTGTCTTCAAGGAAGACATACATGGATGGCAACATATAAATGTACATAGCTAGGCTTGTACAAAAAGGGTATCGTCAACGATATAGTGTCGACTACGACGAAACCTTTTATCCGTTGCCATGATTAAATCCATTCGGATAATGCTTGCTAATGCTGCATGTTTCATTTATGAAATATGGCATATGGACGTCAAAACCGCTTTCCTTAAATGGAAACCTTTTGGAGGATGTTTGTATGCAACATCGTGATGATTTTGTCGTACCAAAACATGCAAACAAGGTTTGCAAGTTAAATTGATCCATTTATGGATTGAAGTAATCATTATGTTCTTGGAACCAGCGTTTTGATGTAATCATAATGGTATATGATTTAATTCAAAATGAAGATGATTCTTGTGTATATAAGAAGGTTAGTGGGAGCACACTGACAATGATTGTCCTATACATTGATGATATAGCTTCTTAGCAATAACATTCCCATAATATAATCGATGAAAGCTTGGCTTTCATTAAAATTCTCCATGGAATACCTGGGAGAAGCAAGCTTTATTCTAGGAATAAAGATATACTGGGATAGATCTAGAAAGCTACTGACAACCCTCTCAGAGTTCGTATGTTTTTTGAAATGTATATGACTTGATGTTTCATATGCTTTGAGCATATGTAGACGCTATAAGGCCAATCCAGGTGATGGTCACTGGATTAATGTAAAGAACATCCTTGAGTATCTTGGACGAACTATGGATGCTTTCTTAAGCTATGGAGGAGGAGAACTTGAAGTGACTGGGTTCACCGTTGCAAGTTTCCAAACCGATGAAAACGACTGTAAGTCGCAATAAGGGTACATATATGGTTTGAATAACGGAACAGTGAGCTGGAAATCTTCCAAGCAAGATACTGTTGCCGAATAAATAACAAAAATGAAATATTGTTGTAACTGAGGCACCAAAAGAAGCATTCTGGATCTATATAATCCTAATTGGATTAGGAGTAGTTATGTTAGCAGCTGAGCTAGGCTACAGCACAGGCTAAAGAATTACGGTCTCATCAATGATCCAAGTATATACTTCGACTATTTCATCTGATTCGTCAGATCATACATCGTGGCGATGTGATGATCAAATAAAACGTATCAG
Source organism: Zanthoxylum bungeanum (assembly GCA_019454045.1). Classification (NCBI taxonomy): domain Eukaryota; kingdom Viridiplantae; phylum Streptophyta; class Magnoliopsida; order Sapindales; family Rutaceae; genus Zanthoxylum; species Zanthoxylum bungeanum. Next base: position 158,097 of record SKCR01038792.1, on the reverse strand, counting down.
ATGATAACATTGCAAATCCGCTGACGAAAGTGGTTTCTCAGCAGAAATTTGAGCAACCTGTATATAGTCAGGTGTTAGACACTTGAGTGATTGGCTATAGGCCAAGTGGGAGATTGTTGGATAATTATGACCCATAGCATCACTATTTGTACATAACATGGTGTTTTTGTACAAATTAACAATGTGACAAAGGAAACTGCTATTTTATCATTTGTAATTGGATTACCGGGATATATAAATGATAAAAGTCCATATGATTAGTACCAGATTGATAAGATATGAGACAGTATTAATCCACGTAAGGTTTAATCATTAAATATCCATAGTCGTAGTATTATCGAGACTGGACATCGATAATTCATAATAGGCTAGTATTACACTTGTGCGTGTTATGGAAGCCTAACAGCATAGTTCTGATATATTTGGGTATTGGATACTCATGCAAGTGTAATAGGAGGTTCTGTTTACCGATGGTATGGAAACAGCTTCGCTCTGGATAGACCCCTCGGAATCTCATTGGTAGTATGACTATTTGTCTATGGGAATCCGAATCAGGGTAGGTGTATTTGGTCTTAACCTGAGACTTGCATCGCTAATACTTGCGACAATCAATATACTTTGTTTTTGGTTGTCCGGGGCTTTCACAGGTTTTGTGTACGCCTCTTCTGGGTATACTGAGAATTGTAGTGTATTGGATGTGATGTCAAGATGGAAGTATCACTTCAGTCATATGGAGATGATGATCACGCAGGATACGGAATTGGTACTCTTGTATACTGCAGCTATCGGGATAATATGACAAGGTCATGATTATCCGATTATAGAGACTAGTTACCAGAGATCCGATATATGCTTCATACGGGGCAGACACAATTTCAGCCACATGCCTAGCATGTGACATTCTGATACTGGATCGCAATACGCAATACTACGTATACTACGCCTGAAAAAGATTACATATTCTTTTACAGAATATTTCTGGAGAATTGGGTAGTCACGGTGCTTTGCTAAAAGCCAACCATGTCTTGTAAATCGGTAAGAATGTGGTACCGGGTACGCACATATTCGGATAGTCCGATGATCGTATTTACTGCCAATATATCCAGGGATCTCTTGGGTCGCTTCCCGAAGATTCACCGTTGAGATTTGACTCGAATAGAAAATTAATCTGGGATTAATTACGAAAATGAATTAATCTGGGATTAATTAAAAGAGAAAGAATTAATCTGGGATTAATTGCGACAAGAATTTATCTGGGATTAAATTCGTCGAGAAGAGAGAACGCGATTAATTTAGAATTAATCAGTAAAGTAAATTTAATAGTGAAATTAGATTTTACTATTTAATTTATTTAATTGGGCTAAAATAATATATTAGATATATTAAATGAAATTCGATTTCAAAGCAGAATTAAAATTGGATTTTAATTCTAGCGAACGAATTAATTTAGAATTAATTCGCAAGCGACTTTCGTAATAATTTTGCTAGGCATTATTATTTAATTAAATTAGATTTAATTAAGTCGCAACGGTAATTCGCTTAATTCGGAATTAACGAACCCGAACCCGAGCAGAGTTGCGCGTTGAGATTGTTCGACTTAAATTCAGAATTTGTAAGTGGTGGGACCCACTTGACTTACATCGCACTTTTGACTTGTGATGGAAGTGGTTGAAATAAAGTGTAAAGCCTTGGATTGCTTTTTCAACACTTAAAACAATCTCTACACTCAAGCTTTATTTTATATTTTTAATTTTGAATGACTAATACTAATTTTTGGAAATTGGTATTTGATATATATTGATTTTGGAAATCAAAATATTCATTATTCCTCTTCTCTCTCAATTGCCGAACATGCTTCTCTTGGAGAACAAAATTTTCTTTCAAAATTTGTTCAAGCTAGCACTTAAAGGAGTGAATCAAGGTGATAGGGAAACTCACCCAAGTGTTGGAAACACTCAAGAAGGCTTGGAGCTTCTACTGAAATGCATAAAAAGTTTTGAACTCATCCGATCAATGTGAGTATTTTCCGTAACTCTTTTGATTTTATTCACACACAAATCACTCTTAGAAGATCTTGGGATGTTCTAGGAACACTTACAACGGGCATGTGAAAGTGGTTTTATCCTGATCTTCTGGGGCGATAACAAGCTGATTGTTTCCTAAGTATCCATCCAAAAAAATAGTAGAATTCATGTCCCGCCAATCTATCTAACATCCGGTCAATGAATGGTAGCGGGAAATGATCCTTCTGTGTTACTTTGTTCATCTTCTTGTAGTCCATACATACTCTCCATCCAGTCACTGTCCTTGTTGGAATCAGCTCGTTCTTTTCATTTGTCACTACAGTCATTCCTTATTTCTTGGGTACACATTGCATAGGACTTACCCAAGAGATGTCAGAGACAGGGTAAATGATGCATGGATCCAGCCATTTGATGATTTCTTTCTTCAAAAATTTCTCTATGATTGGATTCAGTCTCCGTTGATGCTCCCTTGTGGCTTTGTATTCATCGTTCATCAGGATTTTATGCATGTAAAATGATAGATTAATGTCTCGAATGTCTGTTATAGTCCAGCCAATAACTTTCTTGTGTTCACGTAGCACTCTCAGCAACTTATCTTCCTGCACCCATATTAGTGACGAAGAAATAATCACAGGTAAATTAGAAGAGTTTTCCAAGTATGCATACCTGAGATGGTTCGGAAGTGGCTTTAGTTCCAACTATGGTGGTTCTTCAATCGAGGGCTTGATTTGCTCTTTTTTGGTAGTTCCAAACTTTCCACTTGTGGTGTCGATCTGAAGCGAGAGGCTCTATCAAGATAGTTGATACATTTCAGAATTTCATCATCTAATTCTCTATCAGTCATGTTGGTGATGCATGTTTCAAGTTTGTCAGTGGAAAGTTGCATTGCATCTGGTTGATACTATCTATTACATTAAGTCTAAAACATTCCTCCTCCATTTCATCATTTGGAAATTTCATGGCTTTGAAAGCATTGAATGTTATTTCTTGGTCCTACACCCTCATGGTAAGTTCACCTTTTTGTACATCAATAATGGTTCAACCTATAGCCAAGAATGGTCTCCCGAGGATGACGGGTACGTCTTTGTCTTCATCCATGTCAAGAACAATGAAATCTGCTGGGAAAATGAATTTGTCAACTTTGACCAGCACATCTTCCACTACACCTCTCGGAAATGTGAGTGATATGTCAGCAAGTTGCAGAGTGACTGAGGTGTGCTTTGCTTGTCCAATCTGCAATTTCCTATAAATAGACAAAGACAACAAGTTAATACTAGCACCTAAATCACACAAAGCCTTACCGAAGTAATGTTCTCCTATGGTGCAAGGGATGGTAAAACTGCCAAGATCCTTCAACTTTGGGGGGAATTTCCTCTGAATGATGGCGCTGCATTCTTCTTTCAATGCTACAGTATCATAATCTCCCAATCTGTGCTTTCATGACAAAATTTTTTTTCATGAATTTGACATGGATGGGCATCTACTTCAATGCTTCTGCAAATGGAATGTTGATATGCATCTTTTTGAAGATATCCAAGAATCGAGCAAATTGTTTGTCCAGTTTGTGTTTCTGGAGACGTTGTGGAAAATGTGGAGGTTGTGTAAATTTTTCTCGATCATTTTCTTTTGCCTCATTTTCCTCCATATGTGGATCTGATTCATTGCTTTCTTTTGGAACATTCTTATTAGATGCCTTGACATCAACATCTTTATTGATTTCAGTGCCGCTTTTCAAAGTGATGACTTGGCATTGCTCATTCACTCTATTCCTTGGATTTGGTTCTGTGTTGCTAGGAATGGTACCTTACGGTCTGTAACTCTGAGCATTGGCCAGTTGTCCCATTTGATTTTCCAGTGCCTTTATAGAAGCTGATTTGCTTGGAAACATAGCATCATATGATGCTGCTTGGGCTTGAAACATAGCATCATATTTGGCTTCTTGCTTTTTCATCAAGACAATCACTTCTACTATTCCTAGTTCTTTTTCATACTCATGGCCTTTATTCTTCTGTTGGAATCCGGGTGGTGAATTGTTCCTTTGCCCTGAAATGTTGCTCCATGCGAAATTAGGATGATTCCTCCAACCTAGGTTGTAGGTATTGAAATATGGATTGTTTTCCTGCCTGTTGAAATTGTTGACATAGTTCGTAGTCTCATCATGTTGGTTGTAAGATTCTATGGTGAACTTATGGATCCAGTATTAAACTGCATGCTAAGAGTTTCTAGGCATTTGCATATTTGATCCAGCTTGGCATTCATAGCTGTGTTGGCTTCTACTTCGTGGATTCCTGCTATTCGATGGATCATGTTTCTCTCTGTTGGCCACAAGGAATTATTGTTGGCAATTTCTTCAATTAAGTCACATGCCTGATCCTCTCCTTTTTCCATTAATGCTCCTCCAGCAGCAGCATCTGTTGTGGTTTTCATTAGTCCAGAAAGTCCAATGTAGAAGGTTTGGACTTGTAGCCACTTTGCAATCTCATGGTGAGGACATTTTTGGAGCAATTCATTGTATCTTTCCCATACTTCGCAGAGGGATTCTGAGTCATGTTGTAAAAATGATGTGATGTCATTTCTCAATTTTACTGTTCTGAATGGGGGAAAATATTTTGCAAGGATTTTGGTGGCAAGAGTGTTCCAAGTTGTGATGGAACCTGCTGGTAATGAATGAAGCCAAGCCTTAGCTCTGTCTTTCAAAGAATATGGGAACACACGCATACGTATTGCTTCTTCTGCCGCTCGGTTGTAATTGAATGTGCCACAAACTTCCAGGAAGTTGCTGATGTGGGCATTAGGATCTTCAGTTGCACTTCCCTCGAACTGAACTGATTGATGTATCATCTAAATGCATGTTTTGATGTCATACGTATTTTTTGGTAAGAGAGGAACCATCAGAATTATTCTATCTCAAATGGGAATTGGTCGTGCAACTTCCAAAGGTTCAAGTTCTTGATTGTTCATGTTGATCGGTGCTTCTTAATCTTCTCGCCTTTCCCTTCTCAACTGTCGGATAGTTCTTTCAATTTCTGGGTCAAGCGGACGAATTTCAAAGCTTCTGCTTCTTCTCATGTAGTGTTTGAGAACCTGAAACACAAGAAAATAAAAATAAGTAAAAACAAATTAGACACAAGTAAAGTATCTAACCTCAAAATTAATAGTAAAAGATAAATAAGTCCCCGGAAATGGTGCCAAAAACTTGATTGGTGAAATCACACACGTAAGCGCATGTATCGCTCAATTAGTATAAAATGTATCGATCCTACGAGGACTTAATACCTATGTTATTAATTTATGAAGCTAAATTTCTAAACGTATCTAATTGATTTGATTTTTGGTTGGATGGTGATTTTTATCTAAAACAAGTAAATAAAACAAAACAAAGGTAGATTTTAAGTTTTAAATAATGATATGAAAATATCCAGGGTTGTGAATTCTACCAATATCTTTCTAAAGATGAGTTGATTATTTTATGCTTGTGTAATGTACTAGTTTATTAACCTGGAACACGAATATATGTATAAGCCTCTTCCGATGGTCAGATGTAAACACCCAAAGTAACTCAATTAACTATATTCCTATGTTAATTAAGAAACTTCGAATTCATTAAGTTTAAGTTCCAATTATGGATACCCACGCCCGACAGGTATATTCCTATCCTAGAAGGAAACCTCTAAGGTGAATGTGAGATCGTGAGCTATTAAGTCTAAGGCTTAAACCTAAAATCATTTCTTCAAGTTCATTTTATGTTTACCAAATCAATCTTATTAGTGGCCAGTTAATAAGAAGCATTAAGATTAAGACTCAATAAATAAACCTATACATCACAGAAGACACAAAATAATCAACTTATAAACCTATGGCATTGGAATTCATCACAACCCTAGATAATGTATTTAGTTACGACACATATCTAGGATTACTAAAGACATAAATAAATAAAACATTATAAAGAAAATTTGAAAACTAAAAAGGTAAATATTACAACAATGAAATAAAATTCTTGGGTTTGGGGATCCACTTTTATTATTTCAAATCTAGAAATCTCTTTTATTATAATATATAAATTTGCGTTATATTACCAACCGACCATATAGGCGGTATCCTGATTAAGTCAGATTTTAATTAATTCCAACCAACCATAAAGGCGGTATCCAATTAATTCAGGTTAAAATTAATTTAATTAAGTCCGACCGACCAATAAGGCGGTATCTAATTAGGTCAGGTTTTAAGATAATTTATATATTATAAAATAAGGGAGATTAATCTAAGTTATAATAATAAAAGTTTCACCTTCACCCCAGCAGAAAGAAGTTACCTACTCATATTTTTAAGTAAAACAAAGAAAGGTTTATTACTTAAAATAAAATTAAATATATGAAAACTGAAATTAAACAAACAATATACTCTCTTCTTAATATTCTAAGGAAATTCCCCATAAGAAAGTATGAAATTTCCTTCTAAATCAGGCCTCTATTTATAGGCTTCAAAAACGGGCTGTGTCCTGTGCGTCACGACACGTGCTACAGGAATTAGCGGCTGTCGACAAACTGCATTATTGGCTCGGCGTCACGACGCGTTGAGGGTTTGGCGTTGCGACACTGATATTATGATGACACAAGTGATGACGCTTGTGGGTCGATAAAAAATTATGCCGATGTCATGATGACACGGTGATGACGCTTGTCGGTAGCTGAATAATTGAGGCGCGTCATGACGCAAAGGGCTTGCGCGTCGAGAAGCGTGAATAGTAAATTTCACATTTTGCCCTTTTTCATTCATTTTTCACCGTTTTAGCCCCGATTTAATTCCAGCAAGTCCCGATATTTTATTTATCTACAAAATAACACAAAACATATCAAAATATTCATAATACCCGAGAAACTATACAAAATATTAAGTAAAAGGGTGGTAAATATTGATATATTTTCCGCTTATCACACACAATCAAATTTTAAAAAGCCAACTTTCATACAAGCCTCAAAAATTCAGCCAATGGACTTTATTATTACAACTTGAAGTTTCCATCTCACATTACACTAAACTCATGCTAAAACATCTCTAAATAAATGATTCACAATTATTGTTCATCAAAACTCAAAAGAATCTCAACCCCCTCATCATGTATATAGATTTAGCTAAAGCATCACATTTGCAACTTATAAGCTTTTTATCACACTTCAATACAACTCAACACATACACATATGAACATTTTAATCACTATTCGCACACTAGAACACATTACATCACTACTCCAATTACATACTTATATTGTCACTAAGAACATAGCCACAAGGCCTACCACTATTTCGATAAAGTAACAAAATTATAACCTTTTTGATATCAAAACATTCTGATGCATAAATCATGCTACACACAAAATACATAAACCATTACCTAGGATCGTCATAACAAAAGAATAACAAAAAAAAACACATGCATATGAGCTGGCTTGCACATACAATGCTCATATATGACTCATTACCTATTTTAGAATAGGTAAGAGATTAATATCGTCCGAACGAACTTCCTAACCAGCTCGGCTACAACACCACTAAATTATCCACCAACTAAACATACACACATGCGCACATATCACATAACACAACTCATAGCTCGATTTCTCATACCCAAGCACATACATGACAAACACTCCAAGTCATCATCCAAATACTCATATATATATATATATATATATATATTTCAAGCATATAAATACATATTACTACGAATTCAAATACCATACCCTTTAACAGTCCTCATATCTCTTACTTATCGATCAAACATACTTAGTTTCAAATTTTATATCTGGAAACCATGGATGCAGAAACTTATTAATTAAACATAATCTTTCAAGAAGTGATTAGGTTATACTCATTCTTAATCACACTTAACCATTTCAATCTCTATACAAATAAATCGCATGTATGAGACAATAACAACATATTCATATAGCTTACACATACATAAGTTAATACCAATTCATGAATCATGACTTGTTCCATTTACCGATTATGTATATCCAACTTATACATATATTATCATCGTATGCATATACGAATACGTGTCCATCTACTTATACATATACATATTCATTTACATACACATATACATACCATTACAAGTTCACACACTTACGTACATCCATACATACACATAGACACTAAGCTCATCAAACATTTCACTTCATATCATAGTATTAACAAAAATTCATACCTGTGGTGATCGATTAACTTAACTATATATGATCTCGAACTTTGTTCTCAACAGTATCTCTTAATTATCCTCATCTTCCTAAACACCTCAATCATATATAAATATATATACATACATACATACATACATACATACATACACACACACACACACACACACACACACACACACACACACACTTACCTGGCTTCGTAAACATTTCAAGTCCTAGTCAAGTCTACCAAAACAAACGGTGAAATATCTTCAGAATCGCGACTTTAGAGAATCCTCAACTTAACTTTGACAAAATTATGGATCTTTCCGGGACAACCAAATCAAGTTCGATTTCAATGATTTCAGTTTCAATAATCTTAAAACATCATTACAAACTAATCCAAGTCATCAGTTCACTTAAATCATCGGTTTACATATTTTTCGAAAATCTTCCGAAAAAGTTTCCGTAAATGGTACGGAATGCTCTCGAACCTACCCGAATTTATCTAAACATTACCGTATCATCATATATATCTATCATACCTATCATTAAAATAAAAAAAAACATCAATACAACCAAAACCCACTTTTACCGAAAACTTGCATAATCTATCAGATCGATCCTATTCATTCTGTTTTCACCTGGATTCTACCAAATACATGTATTTAATATACTCATGCTCAAACAATTCAATTTATATCATTACGCTACTCTACAAAGCTACTGGATACATCCAAATATTAAACAAAAAACTTGAAATTTGTGAGTTTTTACATGAGGTCTTACCGAGATTTCGAGGGCATATACGGACTTGAAATGATCCCACGAACACACTAGAATCGATGGAATTTTGATTAGAACTACTGTTCACTATAGGGTCACTATTCATCAAGGCTTTCTCTCTCATTTCACGTGCAACCATGCATGGAACGGAAAATTCATCAATGTCAACTTGTAGTACTCTCTGAGAGCTTTGATTTGGCTGGTGGCTTGGATCGTGAAACAAATGACGAGCCGGGATCAGGAAACTCATGCTCACGTGAGTCTCTTTCACGTTCTCATTGTTGGTAGTAAGCTGGGGATGCCTCCGGCCACCAAAGATGGAGGGGTAGTCGGCGCTTCCCTTTGGTCGGTCGCGCAGGCCGACGATTGCCGGTAGGCTGCCTGCGCTACCAGATGTCGTCCAAAATAGTTTTGGGGCTGGGGGTCGAGTGGAGAGAGTTGAGAGGTTATACATTTTCTGTAATTAAAAGGAACTACGAGGTATTTATAGAAAGGTTTCTAAAATTTACATTTTGACCCCGCACAATTGCTGTTAGGTCCCTTCCATAGGGCTTTCTCAAAAATTTGCATTTTGGAAGCCCTTCTGATGCAAATTTCCAAAATTATTCAACACAAAAGTTGTTCGTCTCGGAAAACGAGTCTAATGGTTAAAGAATCCGCTTAATCAGAGTTGGTTTGTAATTTTATAGCTGGAAACAATATATTTACACGTATAACGATATAAACAGAAATCGTGTATTCGGTCATTGAAACCACCCACGTTTTCCAAGCGATGAATCTTCACTTCAAAATGTTCCGATTAATTTTTCAATACATAAACTCTTATTTTGGAATAGCATCTTGTTCCAAATCCTTAACTTTAATTCGAAAACCTTCCAACACTGTTCCGAAAAACTCGGGAAATTACATTGCACCAAACCTTTGAAAATGGTGGCAATGATGGAGATCAAACTTTGACAATGGTGAACAAAGATGGAGGGTATTTGGATCTTTCAATTGTAAGTTGGATACTAAAATGATACTACAATTCATGTTTATGCAGTTTTATAGGGATACGAGACAACGATTTCTTGGGCATAATTCTCTCTGAGCTGCAACATCTCGGTTGCCACATTCATGGAATTCAATATGTCCAAAGAAAGGAATTCTCAAATAAATCATGTATGAATGTACCTATACGCACTTCGCCTTTGAACTTTTTTAATGTGATGGTGTATTTGCAGTTGCAAATATCACCCCCTGTTGAATTTTGAGGGATTACTAATGCTAGGTAGTGATGAGAAAAAGTAAATCTTGAGAATTTTAGTATGAGTTGTCAAACACGGTTTACAGGACAAGATGTTTTGATAGTTTAACCCACTCAAGCACAGCCTAAATATTACCTTTGACCAGTCAAATGGTGGGTTAACTAGTAATCCATGGAGAATTTTATCAAATATATAAAAAGTCATAATTTAAAATAACTAAGCGTCGCCTATAGAGTCCTTAGTGAAAAAAAATATGCCTAAGCTTGCGCCTGACTTTTTCAATTTACTTTTTTTATTTGGAAAAAATCTTACTCTACATGTAAATTGTGGTTGCGGGTAGGGATGATAAAATATATGTAGGGATGAGCCAAATACGTTTGTTGACGGCTGATTTTCGTTCCATGGATAATTTGGGAAAAACACTCCTCGAACAATTCTCCCTCAACTGTGAATTTGTTTGGTTTGTTGGGAACCGAATGCAAACTTGGTAAAAGATAGAATATACACAGATAAACAAAGGATTTAACATGGTTCGACGGAATAAATCCAACCTACGTCCACGGGCACAAGAGAAAATAAAGCTTTTATTACCGGATCGGGTCTGATTGACTTCTTTTATTTCTCTAGCTCGTGTTTTTTTTTCTCTATATTACAAGTTACAAGTGTTTGTGAATGAAATTTCTCAACCCTCTACAATGAACTCTCGGCCTCCTTATATACGAAGCCTAATTACACTGTTACGCTCTCTTTGTGAATTCAGCCACGTTGCTAAGCTATCATTGTTTAGGCCCTCTTCCACAATTACCCTACGGATAATAGCCTAGTCACCTGACACAGCTACGAACTGCCCTCTGATGCAGCTGCTCTCAACCACTCAAATCTCATCAAATCATGCTATTTTTGGTAACTGTCACACTTTATGCCTCAGTGTCAGCCTATATTTATATGATTTCATGTGTCAGTAATAAACTCGCAGCCATGCTATGTTCTATCAGCCGCTAGCCTACTTCTATTCTCATCAATATTTGGGGAACCCAAACTTCTGTTTAGGACTTACATTGTTCGTCTTAGAACACGACTCATCCAATCATCATCGGGTCGGTTCGTTGGAATAATTAGCATCATTTGTTGCATCTACTAGTCGGTCGGGTCGGTGTGCCGAGACTTACGGTGCTTGGTTTGTCTTTGTCTCATGTCCTTGACCGGGTCTGATCTACTGGGTCAACTCTGACTTTAGAGGCGGAAATAAGGCTCTGAATGCAGAGTCCGATGCTGAGGCTGCTCTGAGAGTCTGATGCTAGGCCAGATCTGACCACCTCGGGTCAATCTTCATAAATGTTCTAGTGCTACCGGTTCTGATACTTTCTTATCAGGTCGGGTCGGTTTCCCAACCTATCCTCTAGTTCTCCCGGGTTGCCTCTTTATACCTCGGGCCCCTCTGTCTTACCTCTCATCCTCATGAGGATCTTGGGATTTTATCTATCAAGTGTAAAACTCATTTTACCCTTCCTTGGGATTCTAACTTCTTAGAGGCTGAAACTACCATCAACATATGTCCCCTAGTTCTCAGTATCAATGAGTTAGCGAGTTGATGTCGGGAATTATAAAAAAAGATGGTGATGAATGAAGTCGGAAACCGATCTGATGTCCTTGATTTGACGGTCTTATGGGTACCTCCTACTGCTTCAACCTGATGTCTCGTGGTACTTTTCCAATACTTAGAATATTTTTTGAAGAAACAACTTCCCTCTCATGCAGATGCTCAATCTTGAACAAGCCCATAATCTAAACTCTTCCCTACCCTATAATGAGTATCACAACTGCAAGATTCATTGTTTATTATGAAAATCCACATCGGGTTCAGAACCCTGATTTTACATCTCTGTTTTTGATTCATAGCTTGGCCAACTCTTCCACTAGGCCCTCTTTGACTGTAAATGTTGATCTGAACTAACTCTAGTCAGTCTATACCTTGGCTTCTCCTATTGAAAAAGCTCATTTTATACCGCTTTGGGCTGACGTACACTCTCAACATGCGGTGATCCCAAAAGCTGATGATACAAGAAGAACTGCAAATAAAACAATGGTCACGAGCAAGAACTCACCTCAGATTGCCATACAGCAAAAAGAGCCTCGGTGGGACGCAACCCAGCCTCGAGCCAACGTATGAACTTGACCAGAATGGAACGTTACTTTCTTGTGCCATCAACTCATGGCTGAGGGGAAAACCCGAACTAACATTCTTTTCATTGGTGACCACAGTAATTCCTCATTTCTTTGGTACACACTGCATAGGACTCACCCAAGTACTATCTAAGATGGGGTAAATGATGTCAGCATCCAACCATTTGATGATTTCTTTCTTCACGACTTCCTTCATGATTGGATTTAGTCTCCGTTGATGCTCTACTGTGGATTTGTACTCATCGTTCATCAGAATCTTGTGCATGCAAAATGATGGACTAATGCCTCGAATGTCTGCTATAGTCCAACCAATAGCTCTTTTGTGCTCTCGTAACACTCTCAGTAGCTTTTCTTCCTGCTCCAATGTTAGTGAAGAAGAAATAATAACAGGTAGTTCAGAAGGGTTTCCAAGAAATGCATACCTGAGATGGCTCGGAAGTAACTTCAGCTCCAGTTGTGGTGGTTCTTCAATCGAAAGCTTGATTCGATCTTTCTTTGGCAGTTCCAAACTTTCAACTGGTGGTGTCGCTTTGTATCGGAATAGTTTGTCAAGGTAGTTGATACATTCCAGGATTTCAGCATCTAGCTCGCTGTCAGTCATGTTGGTGATGCAATCTTCGAGTGTATCTGTGGGATTTGGCTCAGTATCCTGAACGATATTGTCAACAACATCAACTCTGAAGCATTCTTCTTTATTTTCATCACTCGGGAATTTCATGGCTTTGAAAACATTAAATGTAACTTCTCGGTCCTGCACTTTCATGGTCAGTTCTCATTTTTGCACATCAATCACAGTTTTACCTGTAGCCAGGAATGGTCTCCCAAGAATGATAGGTACTTCTTTGTCTTCTTCCATGTCAAGGATGATGAAATCTGCTGGGAGAATCAGTTTGTCGACTTTGACCAGCACATCTTCAACAACACCTCTTGGAAATGCGAGTGTTCGATCAGTAAGTTACAACGAGACTGAGGTTGGCATTGCTTCCCGATTTGTAGTTTCCTGTAAATAGAAAAAGGCATCAAGTTAACACTGGATCCTAAATCACATAAAGCCATACCGATGTAATGTTCTCTAATGGTGCATGGGACAGTGAAACTGCCAGGATCTTTCAACTTCGGGGGAAGTTTCCTCTGAATGACGGCGCTGCATTCTTTCGTTAATGCTACTGTCTCGTAGTCTCCCAATCTCCGTTTTCGTGAAAGAATGTCTTTCATGAATTTGACATAACTGGGCATTTCTTCCAACGTTTCTGCAAATGGAATGTTGATATGTAGCTTTTTGAAAACCTCCAGGAATCGAGCGAACTTTTTGTCCAGTTTTTTTTCTGAAGACGCTGAGGAAAAGGTGGAGGTGGAGTGATCTGTTCTTTTTCCTTTGCTTCTTTTTCTTCCATCTGAAGAACTGCATCTTTTGGAACTTCCTCAATTGTTGCTTTGATTCCAACATCTTTATTGATCTTAGTACTGTTTTTTAAGGTAATAGCTTGATGTTGCTCCTTCCCTCGGTTCCTTGGATTTGGTTCTGTGTTGCTGGGAAGATTACCTGGCGGTCTGTAACTTTGAGCATTGGCCAGTTGTCCGATTTGATTCTCCAGTGCTTTGATAGAAGCTGAATGGCTTTGATTCAATGCTACTTGATTTAGAACCATAGTTGCTAAAGCATCGTATTTGCTTCTTGCTTCTTCAACTAGGCCAACACTTATATTATTCCTGGTTCTTTTTCATGCTCCTGGCTTTTATTTGGTTGTTGGAATCCCGGTGGTGGGTAGTTCTTTTGCCTGAATTGTTGCTCCATGCGAAATTGGGGTGATTCCTCCACCCTGGGTTATAGGTGTTGGAATATGGATTGTTCCCCTGTCTGTTGAAATTGTTGACGTAGTTCACTGTCTCTTCTTGTTGGTTGTAAGATTCTGACTCAAGTATTCCTCCAATGGTGAACTTGTGGATCCACCATTAACTTTCATGTTAAGAGTTTCCAGATTTTTGCAAATCACATCCAGCTTGGAATTCAGTGATGTGTTGGCTCCAACTTCATAAATTCCTGCAATTCTTTGGATCATGCTCCTTTCTGTTGGCCACAAGGAGTTGTTGTTGGCCATTTCTTCAATTAAGTCCCAGGCTTGATCTTCTCATTTTTCCACTAAAGCTCCTCCAGCAGCAGCATCAATTGTGGTTCTCATTATTCCAGAAAATCCATTATAGAAGGTTTGGACTTGTAGCCACTTTGCGATCTCATGATGAGGACATTTCCAGAGTAAATCTTTGAATCTTTCCCAAGCTTCGCAAAGGGATTCTGAATCTTTTTGCACGAAGGATGTGATGTCATTCCTCAACTTTGCAGTTCTGGCTGGTGGAAAGTACTTTGCAAGGAATTTGGGGGCTAGAGTGTTCTATGTTATGATGGAACCTGCTGGTAACGAATGTAGCCAAGCTTTAGCTCAGTCTTTCAGGGAATATGGAAAAACTCGCAGTCTCATTGCTTCTTCAGCTGCTCGGTTGTAATTGAAAGTATCACAAACTTCCAGGAAGTTGCTGATGTGGGATTAGGATCTTCAGTTGCATTTCCCCCAAACTGAACTAACTGACTGCTGAATATTTGAATGCATGTTTTGATGTCACCGCATTTGCTGGTAAGGGAGGAAGTACAATACAAGAAATGAGTCTGTCAACCACCGGAATGGTTCTGTCTCGAATGGGAATTGGTGGTTCAACCTCCAAAGGTTCAGGTTCCATGTTGACTAAAGCTTCATGGCCTTCTCGCCTTTCCCTTCTCAACTGTCTGATGGTTCTTTCAATTTCTGGGTCAAGCGGTCGGAGTTCAAAGCTTCTGGTTCGTCTCATGTAGTTTCTGAGAACCTGAAACACAAGAAAACAAAAACAATAAGTAAAAAGAAAATTAGATACAAGTAAAGGTATCTAACCTTAAAACTAATAGTGAAAAATAAATAAGTCCCCGGAAACGGCGCCAAAAACTTGATCGGTGCTTACACACGCGTATAACGCAAGCGCACGTATCGTTCAAGTAGTATAAAAAGTATCGATCCCACGAGGACTTAATACCTAAGCTATTAATTTTATGAGGTCAAATGATTACTAGTATCTAACAGGTTGTTTGATTGATTTGAAAAAGTGACGATTCTAAATTTAAAAACAAGTAAATAAAATTGTTCAAAAGTAGGTTTAAGAAAATTCAATATTAAAATCTATCTAGGGTTGTGATTCTTTCAATATTATTTAAAGATGAAGTGGTTATCTTAAGTTGGGTAATATATTGATTTATTAACCT
Source organism: Zanthoxylum bungeanum (assembly GCA_019454045.1). NCBI lineage: Eukaryota > Viridiplantae > Streptophyta > Magnoliopsida > Sapindales > Rutaceae > Zanthoxylum > Zanthoxylum bungeanum. Next base: position 142,385 of record SKCR01038792.1, on the reverse strand, counting down.
GGAACACTAAATTATGTGAAAGCCTATGTCGATGGTCAGACGCAAATATCCAGTTTAACCCAATTGAACCATATGTCTATGTCAACCAAATTATCTGGATTCATTAAGTTTAAGTTCCAATTATGGTTACCCCCGCCCGACAGGTATATGTCTATCCTGTAAGGAAATCTATTAAAGGGTTATCTATCCTCAAGGAAGATCGTGGGCTATTGAGTCTAAGGCTGAAACCTAAAATCCCAATGTCTAGTGCATTTTAGATTTACCAGATCAATCTTATTAGTGGCCAATTAACAAGATGCATTAGGCTTAAGACTTAATAAGTAAACCTTTAAATTACCCAAACTATAAAATAACCCCTTTATAAACCGGTGATATTAAAAGTCATCACAACCCCAGATAACTAATTTAGTTACAACACATAACTAGGGCTAGTAAAAACTTGAAAGTAAAAGACATAAAATAAAAATGCTGAAAAGTAATTGCGGTAAAGTAAAAGCTGAAAAGTAAATTGCAATAAAATAAAATGCTAAGGTAAAAGGATCAACTTTTACTACTACTATTTAGATATATCCCATAATATAATATATAAACTTGTGATTATTTTACCAACCAGCCATATAGGCGGTAACCTGATTAAGTCAAATTAAGTCCAACCAGCCATAAAGGCGGAACCAAAATAAACCTGCCATATAGGCGGTAAGAAAATTTAATTACCAACCGACCAATCCGGCGGTATCCTTGATTAGTCAGGTTTAAATCAAATTAAAATGAATTACCAACTGACCAATCTGGCGGTATCCTTTTTAAGTCAAATTTTAAATAGTGAATATATTATATTTAAGGGAGATTAATCTAAATAGCAATAGTAAAAGAATTACCTTTCACCCTAGCAGGGGGAAGTTACCTCCTCATAGTGAATAGTAAAAACTGTATAAAAGTAAAGAAAGTAAATTACTATTATTACATAACGTAATTAAAATTAATTACAAAACTAAAATTAAAAGAAACTAGATAGAAAACTCCCTATTTACATCAGAGAAATTATAGAGGAAGGTACATCTGAAATCAGAAAACTGAGCTCTATTTATAGGCGTCAGTAAGGGTCACGCGTCGCGACGCCCGTTTGGTCGACGTGGCAGCTTCTGGTTCGTCGGCTTCAGATTCTAGATAAGGTGATAAGGCGACACGTGGCAAAGTGGTTGGAGCTCAATTATTGTGACACGTGGCGGCTTCTGATTGGCTGATTAAGATTCTTATCCGCCATGTGTCAGATATGGATAAGTGAGTCAATGATTGATGCTGACGTGGCACTGACATGGCGACACGTGGCAAAGTGACTGTCGGCACCATAGAATTGTGACACGTGGCACGCTGTGATTGGTTGGTGATGACGTAGCAGCCACGTGGCACTTTGACTTGGTCAACCGATGATGTGGATGATGACGTGGCAATGATGTGGAATGACACGTGGCGATGGCGACTGTCGGCACCGTAGGATGATGACACGTGGCATGGCGCACGTTAGCAGATCGGCTATGATGGTGACACGTGGCACGGCGCATGTTAGCAAAGTCAAATTTTCTCAGATTCTGACTTGTGGACCCGGCGCACGTTAGGCGTCGCAACGCGCAAAATTACCAAAATGCCATTTTTCCAATTTCGCTCTTTTGGACCAAATCACCTCCAGAGTGTCCTGAAACTTTATTTATCTACAAAATAACACAAAACACATCAAAATATTCACAAAACTCAAGAAACTATACAAAATATTAGGTTAAATGAGTGGAAAATATTGATATAATTACCACTCATCACCAAGCGGCATTCGCCTCACAAGTGTCCTGGGAGAAAGTCTTTGAGGTTTAGGATATATGATTATTATTTTAATCATCGTGCTGAACACGCTGTTTTGTATTTATTAAATAAAATTTTTGATTTGTGTATGATGTTGTGGGCACGGAGCCCTTGAGTGTTGGTAGATGATGTGGGCACGAAGCCCTTAAGGCTTGATTTTGATATATTTTGTGTGGACATGAGGTCATTTTGTTTGTTTGATGTTTTTCTTATATTCTGTTTTGATGCTGGACTGTGATCCAAGTTATCCAGTTTTAGGATATATCATGTCCGATTTTTTGTAAATTTGGAGGCTTATGGAGATAGGTTAATCATGTCTCATACCGGTAGCATCCTGCCTTTGGCAGGGTGTTACAGTATTGGATACATAATAACAAAAATTGATGTTGAAATTAGCCTAATGAACTGTGTATGGATGCTCTGGAAGCATCAATATTATATACATGTAATTGGGTCAAAATGTTCATGTTGGACATGAAACATAAAATTAGAGTTTGGAACTCTATATGAAAGCTTGGAGCTATGGCTGTCATTCTAAAATCACTTGAACACTTTTCGCTGACCTAGAATTGTTCATGAGTCACTTCATTATGGGATTCTAATTTGGTTTGTGTTTTGATTCAAAGAAATGCATAGATTTGTTTAGAATATATATCTCTGTGTGTGTGTGTGTGTGTGTGTGTTTGTGTTTGTTGTATAACATGTGTTGATGTTGGTTTTGATATTAAAATTATTTTTGGGTGTTTTGAAAATGTTTAAGGAAATTAAAAAAAAAATTATAAATACTGCGATTGTTGCATTGTAGTGTAGCATGCAACGTGCGCTGAATGTATCGCACGTACAAGCGCGCGTTAGGAGCGCACCACGCGAAGGACCCGAGTTTTTCCCGTTTTGGTTTTTCTGGACTCCGATTCATCCCCTGTTTTTTCCTATACACTCGTAATGGAATATAGTATTCCATTAAAATATTTAAAATACACACATGCTTAATTACCATGGGTTAGACCCAGTACCGGTGCGCTGGGGACCGATCCGACCCTAGAGGCCCACAACTGCCCTAATATAGCAGTATTAGAGAATATCTTAACCACACAACACATGTTGCATCTTTTACATGTATTTGAATCTATGTCTCTCTAATTTTAATTTAATTATGCATAAATAATATTAGATATGCATTGCATATTTTAAATTAAAATTTTTATTTTAACCCAAACATGTTAATGACATGATTGTCATAAATCTCTCATGATTAGGTGTTTACTTCAAAGCAATAGTATTAATAATGTTGGAGCATTGTTGGATGGTTTGTCTTGTCAATACGAAGATGAATGAGTTCTTATTACTTATGCCCAATACCGTCATTATTGTGAGGGTATAAGTGGTCAAAACTTAGGTAGCTCTGGTAAAATATTAGATTTAACGTGATGAGTTGACGTAGTCACCCAATACTGTCATTATTTTAAGGGTGTACTTACGAAACTCATTAGTGCACATTGACAAGTATATATCTGGAACACGTCTTAATCTAATATCGTCTTTATTATAAGGATAAGAAACGATTCATGATCAAACTTAGGAGTCACATGAATATGTTTGACTTTTGAGGTCTACCTAATTATTTTTTGAAGGCCAAGACCATCATTATTGTGAGGCTGGAGTAAATTTCATGGGATCCACTTTCCGCTATGAAATGTTATTGCCAAATTTCAATTTTTTGTTAATGGGGATTACAAAATTATGTAAAGTTGTGGGAGGGCACAAATAAATTTAAAATCTATAATTGTATTAGTTTTTTTATAATGAAAAGAAAATATTCTGCTAGTATTTATTTTTTCTCTTGTAGAAGGTTGTCATAAATTCATTAGCACGGCTTTTTGATTCCAATAAACTAAAAGGGGCCTTGAACTACTTAGAGTAGCATATGAACACTCGCCTTATCTTGGAGTCATAACGATTGAGCTATGTGAAGCTCAATCCAATGTCTGTCAAAATTATTCCTGATTTTCTTAAACAGTACATAGATGTACCAAATGCTTGGAAAATTATGAGAACATTCAATGAGTTTTTCAAAGAAGATCAAGAAATTGAGATATATCGGAGGTCTAAGGAATTATTCCATGCTACTCTCAAGGGTGAATGAGCGGTTAACATTTATGTTTTGAACATGATTGACCAGATTTGATATTTGGAACCACATGACATTATGATAGACGAAAGGGTAGGCAAACCCGGTACATATGCTGGTTTTGTGATGCATTCGATGCAAGCCACATATAAAGAGCTTCATAACATGTTGCGCACGACGGAACCTGATTTGAAGAAAGGGAATCTCGTTTTGTACCTTCATGGTGGAGCAAGCTCTTCAAAGACTTCTAGAAATTCTAAGAAAATCAAAATGGGAAAGAATAAGATATCAAATAGAGACTCCAAGAAATATAAAACTGTAAGACCGTATGTAGCTCGTGATGCATATCTACATTCCTAGAAGTCTGGACATTGAAAACGTGATTTTCTAGAGTTGAAAGGAAAAGCAAGAACCCCAAGTACGCTTTGTATTTTTCCTATTATTGACATCTCATTAACCTTAGATGAAAATATTATTAGTGACATATTCTCAAGATGGATTTTGATGATGCAACATTAGAAGTCTTTGATGCGCATTAGTGGATATTCCAAAAAGATGTCGAAACACATTAGTGGTGAATAACAATGGATGTGAAGACTCAAGCGAGAAATGAAGAATATCTTTTGTAGTCTTAGCTTAGGGTTTGCTTTATAAATGAGTTGTTAATTTAAGTCTCTAAGCACATAGGACATATGTACATTCTTATAGATGCATTAGGGTCATGTGCAAAATGATTTTAGCTTTCAAATCCTGCATTTTGACAATAAGACCGACATTCTGGTGTCCTTGCTTTGTTTATAGTAGTTTTGCATCGTTTACCATACCGGTCATTCTTGGGTTTGCACAGTTACTAGAACCGGTCTAAAGCATACCAACATTCATACCGGTCAACCTTCATATCTTGCATGCTCTCGAAAACTGACATGTTCCAAATCGGTCCCTATACCAGTGAGCACACCGATATACCGGCCTCCATATCGGTCAGTAATTCAGTATTACACTTGAATCTTCAACGATCATATAGTTGTGGCTTCTATGATTGGCATACCGGTCTCAGACAGTGAGTATGGGTTGTTTTACACCTTTTCTATATATTGAGCCCTAATTTCATTTTTTGCTAAGACTTGAACATTCACACAATTTCTTCTAAGGCAAAAATAGAGATTTTATAAAAACTTTCATATCCATACACTCTCATACTCAAGCTCACACACTACACATTCATATCATTTGTAGTGAGCTTAGATTTCTTGGATTAGCGACTCACACTAAATCTTCATTATCTTTGTGAGTGCCCAAGTTGTACGTTAAACTTCAATTATTCAAGCACTTGTGGTTGGGAAGACCTTTTTTTAGTGGGTATACTCAAAAGAGAAATTTGTAAAAGGTTGTGAGTGAGCCTAGGAACAAAACTCATAGTAAGGGTTTAAGAGTGAACCATTGGAAAACTCTTGTGTAAAGATTTGGAGTGAGCCTATGTGACAAAATTCTTGGTTGCTGGTGAGCCACATAAAACCCGATATAAGTTGTGGATTCAACTTAGTGGAAAGCTTCAAACGCAGCTTGGGAGAGTGGAAGTATGCATTGTTAGCCGAACCACTATAAATCCCCGGTGTAAATTTCTCTATCCCTAAAATCATTACTTATTACAAGTTTTATTTCATATATGCTTATTATTTAGAAGCTTGCATTTAGGTGATATATTGTGATTGAGAAATTTGACCCAAGGTTAATTGGTAAAGCTACTAGCTTAGTAGCATAAAATTGGTAAGAATTTTTATTTTCGCAATATTAGGTCAATACCTAATTCACCCCCCTCTTAGGTATAAATTTGTGTTTATTGTATGCTTGTAGGAAATTTCAATTGGTATCAGAGCGAGGTATTCTCAACAAAGACCTAATCATCCGAGAATAGATTATGGCCTCTACAAGCTACTCAACGAATCTTATCGAGGGGTTTTCAACCATTAGACCTCTCTTCCACACCAGCACCGATTATAGCTATTGGAAGATGAGGATGTTGAACTATCTTCTTGCCATTGATGTGCAATCCTTTCTAGTTATCAAACAAGGTAAAAGAATGCCAATGAATAAAGATAGCAATGGTATGGAGATTCCTAAGCCTCATTTTGAATGGACCGATGATGAATACATACAAGCCTCATTGAATGCTTAGGCATTTAACCATCTTCTTTGTGCAATTGATCGGAGTCAAATCAACAAGCTTCGAGATTTTGGAAATACATTTGAATTGTATAAATCGTTGGAAATTATCAATGATGGCACAAGCCAAGTTAAAAAGTCAAAGATCAACCAGTTAATGTGTGAATTAGATAGCTTCCAAATGGACGCTGGTGAAGATATTGATCATATGATTTCTAGGTTCACAATGATTGTGATTCAACTTAATGCTTTAGGAAAAGCATTGACTCTAGTGATCAAGTGAATAAAATTCACAGGTCACTCTCTAAAGAGTATAAAATTTGCACATCCTCCATTAAGGAATCAAACAATATCAACAATTTGAAATTAGATGATTCAGTGGGAAAATTGTTGGAATATGAGATGAAGCTCAAAATAGACCTAAGAGAATAAGAAGAAACAAACAAAAAGAAAATATCTCTTAAGTCATTTGTGAGAAAATGAGATGATGCTAGCTCAAGTGATGAAGAAGAAGATAGCAATAATGAGTTAGCATATTTGACCAAGTAGTCCAATAAGTTCTTTAAATCCGAAAAGTCTAAAGAAAAATCTCGGATAGATGAGAAGAGAGAACATAAATAACCACGAAAGCACAAGAAAGATAAAACCATATGTTATGAGTGTGAAAAGTTGGGTCATATTGTTTCCGATTGCCCATTGAGGAAATTCAAAGGAATATTCAAGAAGAAAAAAATGAAGGCAACTTGTAGCGATAGTGACACTAGCTCATCCGAGGAGGAGAGAGATAAGGGAATAAGAAATCTCACTTTCATGGCTATTGTTGATCTACTAGTGGAAAGCGACTATAGAAAAAGTACATGATTCCATTGAATATGATGAATTGCTTGATACCTTCAATGAATTGCATGAATTGTATAATTTTCTTAGGAAAAAGCATAAATTAATCAAAAATAAGCATTCATCCTTTTTAAATGATCATGCATCAATTGTTGAGAAAATAGAAATGCATGAAAAAGAAATCTCATGCTTAAAAGATAAAAAGCTAAAACTTGAAAAGAGCATATCTAGCATGCCATATAGCTCAAATAAATGTGATTGTAAATCTATTATGAACAAAAATATTGTTTTGAATAGAAAGATTGATGATTTGCATAACATAGTATCAAAACTTACTTTGGGAAAGAAAAATTTTAATATGTTGATTGGATCCCAAAGATGTTCTTTTAAAAGAGAAGGATTATGATATAGGTCTTACATCAAAAGAAAATTTTCGAAGAATTATTTTGTAAAGGCATCTAATTCTCATGCACATATCACATCATATTCATACCCTCTCCTACTCAAACTCACACACTACACCTTCATATTATTTGTTGTGAGAATAAATTTCTTGGGTTAGCAACTCAAACTAAATCTTCATTATTTTTGTAAGTGCCCAAATTGTACGTTAAACTTCAATTATTCAAGCACTTATGGTTGGGAAAACCCTTATTGGATAGGTATACTCAAAAGGGTAATTTGTAAAAGGTTATAATAAGTGAGCCTAGGAATAAAACTAATAGTAAGGGTTTAAGAGTGAGCCATTGTAAAACTCTTGAGTAAAGGTTTGGAGTGAACCTAGGGGACAAAACTATTGGTTGCGGGTAAGCCACAGAAAACTCGATGTAAGTTATGGATTCAACTTAGTAGAAAGCTTCAAGGGCAGCTTGGGAGAGTGGACATAGGCATTGTTAGTCGAACCACTAAAAATCACCGGTGTAATTTTCTATATCCCTAAAATCTTTACTTATTGCATGTTTTATTTCATATATGCTTATTGTTTAGAAGCTTGCATTTATACGATATATTATGATTGAGAAACTTGACCTAAGCTTAATTGGTAAAGCTACTAGCTTACTAGTATAAAATTGGCATGAATTTTTATTTCCGCAATATTAGGCCATTACTCAATTCACCCTTTCTTGGGTATAGAGTTGTGCTTGTTATATGCTTGTAGGAAATTTCAAAGAGTGGATGGGTGTTAGACACCGGTAGTCCCACTCATATTTACAACTCCATGCAAGCCATGAGAGTCAAAAGAAGGCTCAATAAATGGGAGATCCAACTTAGAGTTGGAAATGGCGAGACATTGGATGTCAAGGCCATAGGAACGGTTGTTCTAAATATCCCTAATGGATGTAAATTAATTTTACATGACTGTTATTATATACATTTTCTTATCAAACAATTAATATCGTTATAGATATTGGATAAAGAGAGATATAAAATAAATATTAAAGATAGTGTTTTATGTTATATGATAAAGATAACTATTTGATATGTGAATGTTCTTTATATAACGGTCATTATGTTTTAGAAATATATCGAGATGTCTTTAATATAGAGGAAAATATAAAAAAAATCTGAATTAAATAATATTGAATTATGACATATGAGATTGGGCCACGTAGGTGTTAGACGCCTATCAAAATTAGTGAAGGACGGTTTGGTTGAAGATATTACCTTAGATCCTTATCTGATTTGTGAGTCATGTATCTAAGGAAAAATGACAAAGGCCCGATTTCTTGTTGTTGGACACTGTACTGAAGATTTATTGGAGCTAGTACATAGTGATATGTGTGGTCCATTAAATCATGTCACTCATGATGGTTCAACTTACTTCGTGACTTTCACTGATGATAAGTCAAGATATGGATATGTCTATTTGATGAGACATAAATCGGAAATATTTGAAAAGTTTAAAATATTCTGAAATGAAGTTGAAAAACAAACTAGAAAATTCATTAAATACCTTCGATCAGATCGAGGTGGTGATTTTATGAGCGAAGAATTCAGAAGTTATTTAAGGGAGAATGAGATTCTCGCCCATTGTAGCCCTCAAGAACTCCTTAAGACAATGGTGTCTCTAAGCGGAGAAATTATACTTATTGGATATGGTACAATCTATGATGAGCTATACAGATCTTCCATATTATCATTGAGGTTACACTTTACTTTTTACTACCCATATATTTAACAGAATTCCATCAAAAGTTGTTTCTACGACCTCATATCAGATATGGTACAGTAGAAATCCAAGTCTTAGATATTTAGGGATTTTGGATTGTCCCGCGTACGTTAGAATCGCCCAGCGGGATAACACTAGTACCCATGGGATAAATATAGGTACATTGGATATCTTGAAAATTTTTTGGGATATCAATTCCACGATTCTAAGCAAAGAAATGTATTTGTTGCTCGTTTTGCCACTTCTTGAAAATAGATTTTTGAGAGAAAGTGAGAACTGTAGAAAGATTGAACTCGATGAGTTTGATCCCAATAATTAGGAACCTGAGATGAAACCATAGATCAACTAGGTGAAAGATCTCTAACACATGTTCTACGTAGGTTAAATATGATATCAAAGCCTTCAGAGAGACTATTTTTAACGTCTTATGCGAGCCTTGATGTTTTCCTCTTGGAGGAAATAGATTCGACTACGTATAAACAGGTGATATTGGATATCGATTTGGGAAAATGACAGGAAGCCATGAGGTCCGGGATGGATTTTATGCATGACAATCAAGTCTTGGACTTGGTTGAACTTCCTGACGGAGTTAAACCTATTGGTTGAAAATGGGTTTATAAAAGAAAGCGAGGGCCCGATGGAAAGGTGGAAACATTTAAGGCCCAGCTGGTAACGAAAGGTTACACTCAACATCCTGGGATTGACTATGAGGAAACCTTTTCGCCAATAGCCATGCTAAAATCCATTAGGATTATTTTAGCCATTGTTATTTATCATGACTATGAGATATGGCAGATGGATGTGAAAACCACTTTCCTAATTGGATTCTTCGATGAAGATGTCTCTATAGAACAACCAAAAGATTTTATATCCAGTGAGACTTCATACTTGGTTTGTAAGCTCAAGAAGTATATTTATAAACTTAAACAGGCATCTCGAAGCTGGAATCGTCATTTTGATGAGATAATCAGATTATCCGAATTCATCAAGAACGAGGAAGAACCATGTCTTTATAAGAAAGTTCATAGGAGCATGATAGTATTCCTTGTATTGTATATAAATGATATCATTATCATTGGGAATAATAAATGATTGATGCAAAGTGTGAAACCCTGCATTTGCAAGAACTTTTCCATGAAAATATGGGTGAAGCTTCCTATACACTAGGTATACGACTCTATCGGGATAGAGTAGGGAAGCTTATAGGGTTGTTGCAATCTACATACATAGATAAAATAGTAGAAAGGTATGATTTTACAAACTGCAAGGTAGTAATTGTATCTTTTCGATATGGCATACATCTTTCGAGGAAAATGACATCTCATATTGGAATATCTAACTTGCCATATGTTTCTTATATTGGAAGCATTATATATGTTATGCTATGTAAAAGACTTGATATCAGTTTTGGCGTTAGTGTTACTAGCCGATATCAAACCGATCCGGGTAATGATCATTAGACAACCAGGAAACATACTGATATATCTTAAGGGTACTAAGGATAAGTTTCTAATATATGGAGAAGATGGGCTACAAATTAAGGTTTATACAGACTCCGACTTCCAGAGAGAACCTAATGATAGAAAGTCTACATCTGAATACATATTTACCCTTAATGGCAGTGAGGTTAGTTGGCGATGTTCTAAGCAAGGCTCTATAACTTATTTCACCACTGAGGTGGAATATATAACGGAGCCATAGCATAGGCTAAAAAGCCGAGAGCGCATTCCAAGTCTAAACACATGGAAAGGAAATATTGCGTGATTAGAGAAATCATTGAACGAACAGACATGGTGGTGTTGAAGGTTCAAGGACAAGAAAACATAGCAAACCCGCTTACTAAGGCCTTACCTCCTAAGTTATTCGATAAGCATGTAGAGGAGATGAGACTTCGGTACCATCCAGATTGATTTACATGAGATCTTTCATTGCTGGCCATTTCTGAGTCTGTTGTCTATTTTTTTACTAGTATGGCTTGTTTTCTAACCCGACAGGCCGCTGTGATGGCTGCATCACAAATTGTTAGTATGATATATGTATGCATGAGATGCATGAAATGTATGATGTGCTCAAAGACCAATGTATACTCTTCAAATCTTATTCCTACCACACATGTGGTAAGTCTATATCCTCCTAAGGTTTGTCTTAGTTTATGCGCCAACGCGAGCTATATAAACTCGTTCTCCCCTATGCTAAAGGTAAAACGTGATTACTTTGGTTTCGTTCCATCATTAAAAGATAAAGATCGCCCATTTACATAATGAATAAACCTAATATGAGGATTGTGTCATTGTCTAAAAGTGATGAATTGGACCTTAGTAATCATGGTTATTTTGGGGATAGGCTTAGAAATGTTTAGAGACATCTAAATGGAAAAAACAAAGCGTACATTTTCTTGATGAAAATGAGTAGGGGTATTAGACTGATGTTTTGGCGCTCTTGGATCATAACTAGACTTGTTAGGCTTAACAAGGTTTGTGTACGAGATGGCCAATTATCATTTCAAAGTATTTGGCCCAATCATCATGAAATACAAACTTGTCTTAGTTTAAAAGGCCCAACAAGTTTTACATCTCATGGCAAAAAGTTCAACCAACTCCAAATGATTGGGGGCTCAAACACAAACATAAAGTAAGCTTCGATAGGATGACACATATGGGATTTCATGTGGGCTTAAGATGGTAAGGCTTGGGCTCTTATCTATGAAGGGTTGTCCACATAGGTCTCCCCACCCAATGGTTCAATCGACCAAGTGTACGTGTCTTTTTTATACCCAATGACATAAAAGGGTTGTCCATAACTAGGTGTCCCCACCCAGGGGTTCAATTGACCAAATGAACGCAATGTGCCAATAAGTTATGGTTATCATTACATACCAATACATCACCTTGAGTGAAAGCGATTTCTCGATATGCAACGCGATCGGGGTTAAAAGGGTATGCAAAAGATGAAGATATGGTTAAACCTCAATCTCACCATAAATACTACAAGGCATTTTTCAGTGTCGATTCTCTATCCCCAAGAGCGAAGTATTATTTACCGTTATCCCTATGACCTCGACGACCATTATACTATTGAGCTCGCAACTCGTAGAGAGTGCGGATAACCCCACAGGAGACTAACCGGAGAATAAAGGAGTCACCACCTAGTATGAAACACTATGAATGATTTAAAGCCGCACTACACCCTACGCAAGGTCCGACCTTAAAGTTGTTTAGGTTTAAAACGGTCCCTTACTGATATTAGTATAATATTTACGCTCAAAAAAATATCCAATATTTTATAATACAAGAGCATGCAAAATAGTTATATAATGCACAATAGCTCAAACACAAATAATGAAAGCAACAAATAAAGCGAATAAATATTCGGAAGTTATTACAATAATGAAAAATAGTAATCAAATAAAATGTTGCATAAATGTTGAAAAATTATTAAAGCAATGATGAAGTACTAATCAAATGGATCAGTATACTACGCGGAACCAGAATCATATAAGCATGCAAATAACAGATATAACAACAAAAAATCATTACATGCTTAAACTAGAAACTAAAAAGAACAAAAACATGCATATTCATAACAGTAACGAGACGATAGATATATAATTACAAAAGCATAAACATGACAGAGACCCACGTAAATATCAATAAGTTAGCAGCACGTGCATATCAGTAATAAAATAAGGGTGCAATGAGATATGATAATGATAGCGATGGAATAGCACTAAAATAACAAGACGCTATAATAGAATAACTCAATAATAGCATGATAATAAAAGGTAGTATAAAATGATAAATGCGGTGAACGCGGTCTGTTATATGTATAGTCGGATGTATATGTGTGCATGTCCTGCAGGACATCCATACTGTGTTAGTACTCCAAAAATGAAAATGTGAAATAGGGTGCCCTCAATTCGTACCTCTAGATGTCATTTGGCTCGAAAACACTTTTGAAGACCATAATGTTACTTGGATGCTTTGCTGGAAAGGGGTTAACTCTCAAGGACTTATAGTTTGCTCATTGATTTCTCTCTTTCTCCCTTTTAAATTTTTAGGGTTTCGGCATATCAGTATTTCTCTAGAGGCATCAAATGTTGTGAGTGAAGGTGGCTTGATAACCCGACCCCGATACAATGCTATAACTTGGTTAGAAGGGAAAGTAACCTCCGCATACCAACAACATGGCCTCAGCGGAACGAATGCAGCCCCGAGCCATCAAACTAACTGAACCCAAGGGAAAGTACCCTATTTGTGCTACCAAAATGGCCTTGACAGAGCGAATGCAACTTCAAGCTATCAAATCACCACGGCCTTGGCGGTACGAAAACATACTTGAGCAATCAAATCACTACAACCTCGATGTTACAAAAGTAGACCCGAGTGATCAAATCACTATAGCCTCGGCGATATAAAGCAGACCCGAGCCAACAAATCACGACGGCATCAGTAGTACGAAAGCATACCCGAGCCATCAAATCACCACGACCTCGGCGGTATGAAAGTAGACCTAAGTTATCAAACCTTTATCCAAGACTTAACCGCGATGGAAGATTTTCAACCTCCGGAAATATCAATGGAGACTGGAAATGGCGTCCCACTTCAAGTCATTCACCAAAAACAAAATCAAGATTAAAAAAAAAAGATAAATAAAATGAAGGTGACTTAGCACATACCCCACACTGACCCAAAAGAAACAACATAGGAGCCTAAGACAGCGTCCTGCCTATTGCTACCTAAAAAATAACTTTGAATCTTACAGTCCAATATCCCGGCAAATCGAGCTACGGATCGAAGGAGTGACCAACGCCATGAGACTCTCCCTATGCTAGGCAAGCCCCGAGTCTGCAAATGCCATGGAGACCCTCAGGTCTTCCCCGTGCTATGCTCCTACGGATCCAAAATGGGATAGCCAACTCCACGGGGGCATTCCCTCCCGGTGCTAGGCATATCCCGAGGCTACAAATGCCACGGAGGCCCGCATGCCTTCCCCGTGCTATTTGCCTTCAAGATTGGGTGACAAACACCATAAAGGCCTGTGGGCCTTCCCCGTGCTATGTAAACCCATAGGTACCACAGTACCGAAGCCAATAGCCATCCATACGTGCTATGATTACCTTGAGGCACCAAACGCCACACCGAAACATTCCTCGGGTGTGCTACGGATACCCGATGTGCCAATTGCCATGCAGGTTTTTACGCTGCGATCATTCCTCAAAGACGCATGTCATTTGTGCTATGTTCCAGCCTAGAGGTTTGATAATGACATCGGTGAATGGCGTGTCGCGGGGGTGTACGTTTTTCCCACCTGCCTTGCTTCCTTTCATGCATTCCAATTACGAGTATTTCACAAGAATATTGAACATGTCTTTTCCATCCAAATAATAACAAGAAAAGTGAACAAGTTTTTATTTAAAAGGGGAAAGTCTTGGTCATATTCAAATGATCTATTTCCCGTCTTACAACTCTTTGAGGGTCATTATAAGAGAGGCTCTTATTGAAAACATCATCCTTAACATATTCAAACAATTATTCACCAATGTTGCTTACAAGTCTGCCTTGGGGCTTCCGACTTGTATCTCATAATGATCACTTTCTTCGGGTGTATGTGACTGTACCTGGGCTTCGTGGAAGGATGGAAGAAGTTGTCTTCATGAGTTTGGACTGTCAACCTTGTAGTTGATTACTTCTCCTCATATTCCCACTTATGGATCCACCCTCAGATGTTCCACCCTCTGGGCAATAACAAGCCCGAAAAGGCATCACACATGCATAACAAGCAGGAGGCACTATAGAAACCGATCGAGCACACCTTGCATCTCAGCTCTCCTACTGCTCCGTGACGGCTGTTGTATCAGCCATAATTTCTCTAAGAGAAGCTTGTTCATCCTTAGGAGAAGCTTGTTCATCCTCAATCGATAGGCAGACACCTTTAACTCCTGATATTACATTTCATTCAATAGCTCAATCCTTGATTGAGACTTTGATGACATATTTTACATTTCATTCAACAGCTCAATGGGGGAGATTAATGGAAGTATCTTATCAGCATTCCATGGCTTTTTCATCCGGGTACCGTCCAGCTGCTCCAATAGATAGGCACCCGGCCTGACAACCTCGGTTACTCTATACAGCCCCTCCCATTTGGAACCTAATAAACCTTCTTTGGGCCTCCTCATATTTAGAGTAACTCGCCCCAAGACTAAATCACCGGGGAGAAAGGATCGTATCTGAACCTTTTTATTGTAGAAGTGTTTCATCCTCTATTGATATACTGCCATCTTGATCACTGACCTCTCCATTTTCTCTTCTATTAAGTCAAGATGATGCTTCACGAGCTCTTCATTATGTCATTCCCCAAAATAGCAACCTGGTAGGTCACCATCTCGATCTGTTGGGATAACTGCTTCGCACCCATAAGTCAAAGAGAAATGTGTTTCGCATGTGGAATCCTTGTAGGTCGTTGATAAGTGTGGAATTTACACACCAATTATGTACCGTCAGCATATCATTTTGTTAGATTCCGTATTATTTAATGTTGCTTTTGGAGTTGTTTAGTGTTGTGATGACAGGAAACAAGAACAGGAAAATTCAGGTTCTTTTCGGGAAAAATTGGATGCAATCAAAAGTTGAACAAAAAAAAAAGGACCTGGCGCCACGACGCCAAGATTCAATACTAAATCCAGAGAGAATGGCGCCGTGGCGCCATTGGCAACATCATAGCTAAAAGGCACCGCGGCGCCCTCCTTTACACAAGACATAGCGCCACGACGCCTTCATGAAACCCTAAAGGAACAACTGGCGCCGGGGCGCCAAGACTCCATACAAAATCTAGCACATATGGCGCCGCGGCGCCAGTTAGAAGGAAAACAAAAAAAAAACAACGCGATGCGAGAGAGCTGAGGGTGACTGGGAAACTTGAAGATTATAAATAAGACTCATTACACAACATAAATGGGGAGGAAAAACCCTAAAAAGAAGACATCAAATATCAAGAAGCAGATTGGGAGATCTAGAAAAGAAGAAGGCATCGACTCCAGGAATTACAAGGAATCTGCCTCGGGTTCCATTCTTATTTTCTTCTTAGATTCTTTTTAATATTGTGATGTATTTCTCAATATTCTTGTTTTGTTTTGAAATAGCCATGAGCTAATACTCTTATTCTAGGGTTTGATGTATCTTATTGCCTGAAACTATGTATTAAGTATCAATTGAATCTCATAATATTCTCTGAAAGTTTATTTATATTGTCTCTATGCTTAATGCTTTATATTTGCTGGCCACAATTGTAATGATATTATACTTAGATCTGTCACTCGAGAGAGGAGATTTGAGTAGGAATTGAGAAATATAATCAAGAATGTTATAGGGTTCGAGAGAATTTATAACTCTTGAAAGCAGTTAATAAGAATCACCGTACTAAATCAATTGTTAATTGTTGGAGTCTATAGAGATATTGATTTTGGACACTTGACAATACCTCCATTGGTATTCGAGAGAAGGAGTGGAGAAATTTATGGTTTGGCTTATAAACTTGGAAGTTGACATGAGATAAATGAATGCATAATTACATAGTGGATGGCTAGGTGAAATCAAACTCTAGGATTCATTCTCCTTTCGTATTATTTAGTTTTTCAATAATTTGCCTTTAATTAGCATTGTGTTGGTTCTTCAATTAATTTAAAATCTGATTTTTCTGTGTCTAGATAGGGCTAAGGTTAGTAATTATAGTACTTAGTGTAATTTAGATTTCAATCCTTGTAGGTACGACACTCTACTCGTTTATACTAAAACTTGACACCGTACACTTGTGGTACGATACAAAAATATCACAACAAGTTTTTGGCGCCGTTGCCGGGGATTGATTGTTTAGATCACTTTAATACTATTACCAAATAAGCTTAACATTAATTTAGAAGTTTATTTTTTTTTAGGCTTTTTATTTAAATTCACTGTGTTCTTGTTTGATCTTATTTGATACTTGTAGTGAATGAGACAAAAAGTTAGTCTCGACTCACTATTATTTGATCCTGAAATAGAACGCACTGCAATGAGTGAAGTAACGACAATGTTAGAAGTAATAGAGGAAATAACCCACGGGAAGTAGCAATTGCAGATGAAAACAGAGAAAATGTCCCACGACAGGTACCAATTTGCGATCATTTTAAACCTGTCATTGAGGATAATTATTCTGGAATTGCATATCAACCAATTGATGCCAATAATTTTGAATTGAAACCTGCTCTTATTAACATGGTCCAACAAAACCAATATGGGGGATCAACTGTCGATGATCCCAACATTCATTTAAGGATGTTCCTAGAGATAGCTGACATCATTAAGATGAATGGTGTACCCAAAGAAACGATTAGGTTGAGACTATTTCCATTTTCCTTGAGAGACCAAGCTAGGGGTTGGATGCAATCCATACCTATAGGAAGCATCCAAACTTGGGAAGATATGGCTGTACGATTCTTGGAAAAATTCTTTCCACCTGCTAAAACTGCCCAATTACGAACTGAAATAAGCATATTTAAACAGTTAGAGACAGAAAATTTATATGAAGCATGAGAGCGGTTTAAGGACCTGCTCCGAAGATGCCCACAACATAATTTTGCGGATTGGGTCCAAATTCAGCTGTTCTATAATGGGCTTAATGGCCCGAATAGAACCATGGTTGACACAGCTGCATGAGGTGCTCTGTTCAAGAAGTCTGCAGAAGAAGCATATACATTACTGAACGGAATGGCCATTAATCACTTCCAATTGCCAACTGAGCGAACTACGGTTACCAAAGTGGCGGGCATACATGAAGTAGACCCGCTAGTTGCACTACAGCTCAGATTTAAACCCTCTCTTCTCATGTGGTAGCCTTAAGAAATCAACATATGCAACCATCTATCGAATCTATTGCAGCTGTGAATACGCAATTAATGGAAGGAACCCCGAGCTTTGAGCAAGTTCAATATGTGAACAACAGAAATTTCAACAATTATAGGGGAAATCCTGCATCAAACCAATATCATCCGGGACTCAAGAATCATGAAAATTTTTCTTATGCAAATACAAAGAATACCTTGATGCCCCCACCTGGTTTCAGCAACCAAATGTCGGAACAGAAACCATCATTAGAAGACCTTTTGAGCACGTTTGTCACCAAATCCTCAGAAAGGTTCGAGAAGAATGAGTCGCGATTAAGCAATATAGAGACCTACATGGGCAACATGGGAGCTACGATGAAATCATTAGAAACCCAGATTGGTCAGCTTGCCTCCTCGATTAGGCAACCATAAAAATTGGCATTTCCTAGCAATACCGAAATAAACCCTAAGGAACAGTGTCAAGCTATCACCCTTATGAACGGAGGACAAGTCAGACATACCCCTGATGAAAGTAGCCTAGATAAGGAAGTAGAGATACAGGAAGAGCCAGTAATGACTAAAGATCAGAGCGACATCCATTCTGTAGTCGCGAAACCTCAGATTCCAAAGCCATCTCTCCCATATCCTCAACGTTTCCAAAAGAAGAAGTTAGATGCCCAATTTGCTAAATTTTTGGAAATTTTCAAAAAATCCACATTAACATTCCTTTGCTGAAGCTTTAGCTCAAATGCCCCATTATGTAAAGTTCATGAAGGATATTATGTCTAAAAAGCGAAGGTTGGAGGATTTTGAAACTGTGAAACTCACAGAAGAATGCAGTGCTATCATTCAAAAGAAATTGCCTCAAAAGCTCAAAGACCCAGGAAGTTTCACCATACCATGCAATATTGGAGGGTCTACTTTCACTAAAGCATTGTGTGATCTGGGAGCAAGCATTAATTTGATGCCTCTCTCGGTTTTCTGAAAATTGGGCCTTGGAGACACCAAGCCCACAACTATCACACTGCAACTGGTAGACAGGTCCCTAACATACCCTAAAGGAGTCATCGAAGATGTGTTAGTAAAAGTGGATAAGTTCATCTTTCCCGCAGATTTCGTAGTCTTGGATATGGAAGAAGACCAAGAAATAACATTGATTTTGGGACGCCCATTCTTGGCAACTGGGAAGGCTTTAATTGATGTACAAAAAGGGAGACTAACTTTGAGAGTAGGAGATGAAGATGTAACATTTGACATCTACCAAACTCTAAATTATCCTGAAGAAACCCACACTTGTAACTGGGTGGATGTTACAGACATCTGTACGCAAGAGATAAGCCTGGAGAATGAGTCTGCTGACCCTTTAGAGCGATGTTTGATCAACTCAGTTATCGATAGAGAAACGCCATTTGAAGATCAGGACCTTAGACAAATGACCTTAGCACTCGATAGTTTGCCAAAAGAAACAGTGGCACGAGCCCAGTTTGAAACATTGCAAGCCCCACCATCTTTGGAAGAACAAAAAGATACAGCGGAATTGAAAACACTACTGGAGCATCTCCGCTATTCTTTTTTGGGTGAAAACTCAACATTTCCAGTGATCATCTCTTCCACACTATCTACAGTAGAAGAGGAGAAATTACTGAGGATTTTACAAAAGTATAAATCTGCTCTGGGGTGGTCGATTGCAGACATAAAGGGAATTAATCTGTCTGTATGCATGCATAGGATTCTGATGGAAGATACTTATAAACCATCCATTGAACACCAGAGAAGGTTGAATCATGCCATGAAAGAAGTTGTGAGAGTTGAAGTGCTGAAATGGCTAAAAGCTGGAATTATCTATGCAATCTCTGACAGCTCGTGGGTAGCACCAGTTCAAGTGGTACCTAAAAAGGGAGGCATGACCGTAGTAAAAAATGATCAAAATGAACTTATTTCCACCAGGACTGTCACTGGATGGCGTGTCTGTATAGACTACAGGAAACTTAACAAGGCGACCAGAAAAGACCATTTTCCCCTTCCGTTCATTGACCAAATGTTAGACCGATTGGCCGGTTTTGAGTATTACTGTTTCCTAGACGGTTATTTGGGGTATGATCAAATCGCCATAGCACCAGAAGATCAAGAAAAGACAACCTTTACCTGCCCTTATGGTACTTATGCTTTCCGATGAATGCCATTTGGGTTGTGTAATGCCCCAGCAACCTTCCAGCGATGTATGATGGCCATATTCTCCGACATGGTGGAAGAGATTGTAGAAATTTTTATGGATGACTTCTCCGTATTCGGATCAAGTTTTGATCACTGTCTACACAATTTATCCTTAGTTCTACAAAGATGTGAGGAGAAGAGTCTGGTGTTGAATTGGGAAAAATGTCATTTTATAGTCCAAGAAAGCATTGTGCTGGGCCAAAAAATATCGTCAAAAGGGGGGAAGTTGATAGAGCTAAGATAGCTGTGATAGAAAAACTCCCGCCGCCAATAAACATCAAAGGAGTTCGAAGTTTCCTTGGTCATGCCGGTTCTTATCGTCGATTCATATTGAACTTTTCTAAACTTACGAAAACCATGTGCAATCTCTTAGAAAAGGACACTCTTTTTGTGATGGATGAGAACTGTTTACAAGCCTTTCAAAAGATCAAACAAGCATTAATCTCTGTTCCGATTATGATAACCCCAAATTGGGATGAACCGTTTGAAGTAATGTGTGACGTCAGCGATCAGGCAATCGGTGCAGTCTTGGGTCAGAAGCGCGACAAGCTTTTCAGAGCGATATACTATGCAAGTAGAACATTAGATAGTGCCCAGAAAAACTACACCACCACCGAAAAAGAAATGTTGGCAGTCGTGTTTGCATTTGATAAATTCCGGTCTTATCTAATTGGGACGAAAGTAATCGTCTATACCGATCATGCAGCCATCTGTTATCTTTTTGCAAAGAAGGATGCCAAACCTCGCCTGATACGATGGGTACTCTTATTACAAGAATTTGATCTTGAAATAAGGGACAGCGAGAATGTGGTAGCTGATCATTTATCTCGAATTGAATCTGATGAGCCCAGAGAGGGAACTATCCAAGAGGTCTTTCCAGATGAACAACTTTTTGAGGTATTTGCTAGAGTTCCGTGGTTTGCTGACTATGCATACTACTTAGCGTGTGGAGAACTACCACTGGACATTACATACCAACAGAAGAAATTCCTTCATGATGTAAAATTTTACATCTGGGATGAACCTTACTTTTCAAAAGATGTCCGGATCAGATAATTCGTAGATGCGTACCCGATGAGGAAACTCGCGAAATCCTTAACCAATGCCATGCCGCACCTTATGGAGGACACTTTGGAGCAACACGAACCGCAGCCAAAGTACTTCAATATGGATTCTTTTGGCCCACATTATTCCGAGATAGCTACCAACTAGTCAAAACATGTGATCGTTGCCAACGACTGGGAAATATTTACAGGCGTCATGAAATGCCTTTGAACACTATTCAAGAGGTTGAGCTCTTTGATGTCTGGGGAATTGACTTTATGGGGCCATTTCCTCCTTCATTTGGCCAAACATATATTCTACTAGCAGTTGACTACGTATCCAAATGGGTGGAAGCCATTGCCACAACTACCAATGATGCGAAAGTTGTCATTAGTTTGTCCGAAAATATATCTTTACCATGTTTGGCACCCCTAGAGCCATTTTGAGCGATGAAGGCACACACTTTGTAATAGAATTTTCAACGCTCTTCTTGCTAAATATGGTGTAAAAATAAAGTCGCGTTGGGATATCACCCACAAACAAATGGCCAGGCCGAAACTTCGAATCGGGAGATCAAACAAATCCTGGAGAAACCGGTAAACACAAACCGAAAGAATTGGGCTCAAAAACTCGATGACGCCTTATGGGCATATCGAACGGCTTTCAAAACACCTATTGGGATGTCACCATACCGACTAGTATTCGGAAAAGCATGTCACTTGCCAATTGAACTGGAACATCGTGCCTTCTAGGCTGTGAAAAAGTTGAACTTTGATCCCAAAGTAGCAGGAGAGCACCGCCTTCTTCAACTAAATGAAATGATGGAATTCCGTAATAATGCATACGAAAATGCCAAGATCTACAAAGCTCGAACAAAACAATGGCACGATAAACAAATACTTCAGCGAGAATTTCAACCTGGCCAACAAGTATTGTTATTTAATTCACGTCTAAAATTGTTTCCGAAAACTGAAATCGAGATGGTCCGGCCCATTTACCGTAAAGGAAGTATTCCCCTATGGCGCAATTGAAGTACAGTCTAAGGATGGATCGGTATTCAAAGTCAATGGTCAGCATTTGAAGCACTATTATGGCACTGAGGCGCGCTCGAAAGACCATCTTATCATCACTGATCCAAAATAAATAAGGGCCTTCTGTCTGGCTGAAGACAATAAAACAAGAGCTCATTGGGAGGCAGCCCATCATTTGAAATAAAAAAAAAAAAAAAAACCTTCAGGCGCCGTGGCGCCAATATCCAATACAAGGAGCCGAGGATTAGGCGCCACGGCGCCTGCCCTGGGCGTATATATTGGGCGCCTCAGCGCCTGATCCCCATCACACCCCTTACGCATTTAACTACCACACAGCACCTCCCTACGCCTTCAGCACACCGCAACCTTCCCAACCCACACGCAACCACCAACTTGTTAGCTCTTTAATTCATCTTCTCTTTTGTGTTGGATTGTTGCTTTTGTTTGTAATTGTGGGCATTTTGGTAGCATCAACTCCACTTATTCTCAGCCAATCTCAACCTTGCCCACCAACTGTTTGATAAATTGTCTCAAAGAGAAATCTGAAGTTTCCTGACTGTGAACTCCCTCTACACCCTGCCGGCTCACAACAAGTGCTCTCATGGCCCCAAAGAGACGACGGCCTAGCCCAGTGCTATCTTATGATCCGACTCATTTTTGGAATGACGAAGCTTACCTTAATTATATTGCGCTTCTATCGAAGAAATTTATTCGCGAACGGGGTATACGAGTCTCTAATGCCCATGACCCCGACATTTCCGATATCATTCAGAGCAGAGGATGGCAATCATTCACTCAACCTCCGGCTGATGCTGTGATACCCATTGTCCGTGAATTTTACGCAAATCTCAAGGTGCGACATGAAAACATGACGGTGCTAGTTCGCGGCAAAATGGTCCCATTCGATCAATGCACCATCAATGCACTTTACAACCTACCTGACATTGAAGATGATGAATTCACAACTTACCTTGCCACCGCTCTTAACTACGACACAATCCTTGCCGCATTATGTGACGCGGGAGCTAGTTGGAAAACTAGTCAAGGCCATCATGTGCATTTCAACAAGAGTCACTTGGAGAAGTATGCTAAAGCTTGGTTCTACTTCGTGTCTGCCAAGCTCTTAACGACCAGTCACACATCTCAGGTCACCATGGACCGTGCAGCGTTAACATATGCTATTATATCTGGAAAATCCATCAATGTAGGTCGGATTATTCAGGATTCCATTCTTGCTACGGTGAGGAACACATACCACATGTGGCCTCCCTCACCCTTCACTCATCACCGACTGTGCCACAAAGTAGGAGTTGTCTAGGAAAATGGCGAAGAAATACTTCCTGCTCAAGCCCCAATCGATGTGAGCATCCTGGCCCGTTACCAAACAAGGGATGATGACACTAACCACGAGGCGGATCCAACTCAATTAGCCAGCTCCTCCCATGGTACTGACTCAACGCAACCACACCAAACCACTGCACCTACACTTCCTTCCAACTTGGAAATCCGGTTATCCCTGCCAGAGATGGAGACCCAACGTATTATCAGGTGGAGTAAATTTTCCAGGGACCGTGTAGACAATTACATGGCTTATGCTGTGGATTCAACAACGCCTTAGTGGAGATGTTCGCATGCTGTGGATTAAACTCAGGAGCTAATGCTGTCCAATTCCCTTCACCACCAGCATTTCCGCCTTATCCAGCTGACCCTGCTGAAGAGGATGAAGACTGAGGGCCACCCTTCCGGGTACGTACTTTAATCTTTAATTTTTTTCTTCGCTCTTTTGTATTACGCATTGTGGACATTGCTTGTTTTTAAGTTTAGGGGTTTTACTTTAGTGTTATGTGTTAGTTTCAAGTTAAAAAAAAAAGAAAAAAAAAAATAGAGTCTGGGAGTATTGGTTGCTAGTTCAATGAGGAAACTAGATACACTATATGAGAACATAGAAAACGATAAGCATGTGATTTACTTTTATCTAATGCCTCGAGTATCATATCTAATTCAGACTCATAAGCACTTAATTTTGAGGTTCTGACAGTACGACCCTAAGACTATAGTAAGGTGACGAGCTGATGAAATTAGTTGAAGATGAATGACCGTTCGCGTAGATATCCATCTCCGTTTGCAATCAATCTTACTATATGAGATGCAAAAAAAAAAAAAAAAACCTATAACCGATAAGCGTGAAGCTACCCATGGGCGAGTATTAGGACCACCATGAGGAGAAATGCTACCTTAAATGGTAGGTTTTGAAAAAAAAAATTGCATATCATATCAAACTCAAGAAAAGGCAAATATGGAGTGATTTTTCAGATATCTAGGTTGGTTTGACCCTTTGGATACAAATTTCATTGACGACCTCACTCAGTTAGACTCTTTAGGATTCGAGCTGTTATCAATCTTTAGCACACACGCACTTTCCGAGTCTGAATTCGATATTGTATTCGAGAAATGTGATCCAAGTTGATTTATTTGCTTTGAACGTTTCTTTATTCTCAACATTAGGCATCCCCTGAGGACGCGCCAAGCACCAATATCCCACGACTCTAGATAGTTTTGTGTACAATATTTAGGTTAAAATTTATTGAGTATGTGAGATTTGTTCAAAACGTTTGTGGGTGTCGTTTCTGTAAGCCCTCACGAGACTATAACTCGTCCACTAGGGCCACCTAGGGGTTAAAGGCTTGTTGCATACGCTAAATGCAATCGTGATCCCTACGAAAGTGGCTTAGTTAATTTAGTAATCTTTATTTGTTTATTTATCTTTTGCTCGGGACTAGCAAAATCATAAGTTTGGGGGTATTTGATAAGTGTGGAATTTACACACCAATTCTGTACCGTCAGCTTATCATTTTGTTAGATTCCGTATTATTTAATGTTGCTTTTGGAGTTGTTTAGTGTTGTGATGACAGGAAACAGGAACAAGAAAATTCAGGTTCATTTCAGGAAAAATTGGATGCAATCAAAAGATGAACAAAAAAAAAAGAACCTGGCGCCATGGCGCCAAGATTCAATACTAAATCCAGAGAGAATGGCGACGTGGCGCCATTGGCAACATCACAGCTAAAAGGCGCCGCGGCACCCTCCTTTACACAAGACATAGCGCCACGGCGCCTTCATGAAACCCTAAAGGAACAACTGGCGCCGTGGCGCCAAGACTCCATTCAAAATCCAGCACATATGGCGCCGCAGCGCCAGTTAGAAGGAAAACAAAAAAAAAACAACGCGATGCGAGAGAGCTGAGGGTGACTGGGAAACTTAAAGATTATAAATAAGACTCATTACACAACATAAAAGGGGAGGAAAACCCCTAAAAAGAAGACATCAATTATCAAGAAGCAGATTGGGAGATCTAGAAAAGAAGAAGACATCGACTCCAGGAATTACAAGGAATGTGTCTCGGGTTCCATTCTTTTATTTTCTTCTTAGATTCTCTTTAATATTGTGATGTATTTCTCAAGATTCTTGTTTTATTTTGAAATAGCCATGAGCTAATACTCTTATTCTAGGGTTTGATGTATCATATTGCCTGAAACTATGTATTAAGTATCAATTGAATCTCATAATAATTCTCTGAAAGTTTATTTATATTGTCTCTATGCTTAATGCTTTATATTTGCTGGCCACAATTGTAATGATATTATACTTAGATCTGTCACTCGAGAGAGGAGATTTGAGTAGGAATTGAGAAATATAATCAAGAATGTTATAGGGTTCGAGAGAATTATAACTCTTGAAAGCAGTTAATAAGAATCACCGTACTAAATCAATTGTTAATTGTTGGAGTCTATAGAGATATTGATTTTGGACACTTGACAATACCTCCATTGGTATTCGAGAGAAGGAGTGGAGAAATTTATGGTTTGGCTTATAAACTTGGAAGTTGACATGAGATAAATGAATGCATAATTACATAGTGGATGGCTAGGTGAAATCAAACTCTAGGATTCATTCTCCTTTCGTATTATTTAGTTTTTCAATATTTTGCCTTTAATTAGCATTGTGTTGGTTCTTCAATTAATTTAAAATCTGATTTTTCTGTGTCTAGATAGGGCTAAGGTTAGTAATTATAGTACTTAGTGTAATTTAGATTTCAATCCTTGTGGGTATGACACTCTACTCGTTTATACTAAAACTTGACAGCGTACATTTGCGGTACGATACAAAAAATATCATAACAGTCGTCTGATGTGCCTATAGAACCTTTGATAGATCATTGACCCACAAACTCTTGTAGGACCCGAGCCTTGCCTTCAAGTTGCTCTTGATGGTCTTCTTCATTGCTTCTACTTGCCCATTGGACTTTGGATGAGCAAATGAGGCAAACCTCAATGCGATTTGGAGGTCCTTACAAAGTTTCCTGAAGCCCTTACTATAAATCTGATTCCCGTTGTCTGTGATGATAGCCCTGGGGATCCTGAATCGACACACAATATTCTTCCAAACAAAATTTGTTGCCTTCTTTTCGGTTATCGTGGACAACAGCTCAGCTTCACCCCACTTGGTGAAGTAATCGATTATGATAAAGCCAAACTTAGCTTGACCCCATCCTGTGGGCATCAGTCCAATGATATATATCCCCTACTGGGCAAAAGACCAAGGCCCGGATAGTGCGGTTAGCTGCTCTAGGAGCTGGTGGGGTATTTTGGCATTCTTCTGACATCCGTCGAATGCCCGGGTGACACTTGTTGGCGACTTGGTCGCATAAATAGATTTTGATGACGTCAACAAGAAAGAAAACTTCGACGTGCAAACACGAAGCAACACGAAGGAATACAAAAAGTGTCGAAACATATGGGGTGAAGAGCAAGAATGTGAAGACTTGCGGCAAAATGAAGATATATCGCGAAGTCTTAGCTTATAATTTAAATTGTAATATGAATTGTAATATTCAACTGCCTAAGCTCATAGGGATCATGCACATTTACTTAGATGCATTAGGATCATGACAAAATGCCTTAAAACCTTCATTACTCTGCATTTTGGTCTGAGACCGGCATACCGGTCCCTTACCGGTATCCATACCGGTGAGATGCTCTGTCATGCATGCTCACTGGAACCGGCATGGACCTTACCGGTCATCATACCGGTGATCCCAACGGCTAGTTCCCTTACTGGAACCGGCAAGCCCTAAACCGGTCTTGATACCGGTGACCTTTCCGGTCTAGCTCTTCATTGTGTAATCTTATTGGAATCGGCACGAACCATACCGGTTCTCATACCGGTCTAACATATACTTGCCCAACGGTCATATAGCCGTTAGTATCCGTTGGAAACCCAGACTGGCATACAAGTCTCCATACCTGTTTCCAAACCGGTCTTGCTGTAAGTTGGGGAATGCTTTGCATTTTATTATAAATAGGACCCCAACTCATTTGTGTTTGGTTAGAGACTTAGAAAACCTTCATACATATTCTACCAAAGCAAATACAAGAGTGTCTTAAACCTTCATATACTTAAACACTCATACAAGCTCACACACACTACACCTTCATATATTTAGTAGTGAGCTTAGAATACTTGGGTTTGCAACTTACACAATCTTCTTAACATTTGTAAGTGCCCAAGTGTGTTTTACAATTTATTCATCAAAACACTTGTGGTTGTGAAATCCCATTAGTTTGGGTAGTTGTAAAGGTTGTGAGTGCGCCTACGAACAAAACTCAAAAGTGTAAAAGGTTCGGAGTGCGCCTTTGCGGAAAACTCTTGGTTACGGGTGAACCACGGAAACCCGATTTTAGTGGAAATCTTCAAGCGAGGCTTGAGGGACTGGACGTAGGCACATTTGGCCGAACCACTATAAATCGCGGTGTTGTATTTCTCTATCCCTTAACTTTTACTTATTTGCAAGTTTATTTACATTTATATAATTGGATAGAAAACTTACATATAGGTTATTATTTACAATATAGAAAATTAACCTAAGAGCCTATTTGGTAATAAGAGCTTAAAATCCGCAAAGATTTTATAATTCCGCATTTATAGCAATAACCCAATTCACCCCCCTCTTGGGTATAAAGATTGTTTGTCGCTATTGCTTGTAGGAAATTTCAGTTGCCCCGTTCTGATGCATTGTATGCCAGAAAAAAACCTTGACTTAACGCCTTATGAGCAATCGACTGGCTTCCACGATGGCTTCCACAGATTCCCTCATGAATTTTCCTGAGCACATAATCTGCCTCCTTGGGTCCCAAACATCTCAACTATGGCGTCATGTACCCCCTTCGATATAATACACCATCTATCAAATGAAATCTTGCACTCTGATATTTCAACTTCCTCGCCTCTTTCTTCCCCTCGGGCATATTCCCTGTCTCTAAGTACCTCTTAATCAAATCCATCAAGGACGTCACTGATCGGGTGAAATCACACATGTAACGCAAGCGTACGTATCACTCAAGTAGTATAAAAATATCGATCCCACGAGGACTTAATTTCTACGATGTTATTAATTATTGATGCTAATTATTTACAAGTATCTAATTAAGGTTGAGAGGGAATGTTTGTTCGTTGGTTGAAGATGGTTTACTAATTAAATAAATAAAAATACAAAATAAATACAAAGGAAATTAATAATAAAGAAAACATCTAGGGTTGTGAATCTGCCCAATACTACTCTAATGATGAATTAATTATCTTATACATGTGTAATAAATCAGCTGTTAACCTGGAACACAAAAATATGCAAAAGCCTCTGTCTATGGTCATATGCAAACACCCAAAGTAACCCAATTAACTATATGTTTATGTTAATCAAGAAACTCTGAATTTATTAAGATCAAGTTCCAATTATGGCTACCCACGCCCAACAGGTATATGTCTATTCTCGAAGGAAATCTCTAAGATTAGATCGTGAGGTATTGAATCTAAGGCTAAAACCTAAAATCCCTTCGTCAAGTTCATTTTAAGTTTACCACATCAACTTTATTGGTGATTAGGAAACAAGAAGTATTAAGCTTAAGATTTAATAAACAAGCCAATCATCACACATATATAAAGAAAATCAATTATTAAACTTGTGAATATTATGCTTCATCACTTCCCTAGATTAAAAATAAAATATTGGGGTTAATGGATCCACCTTTCATATTTCAAATATAGAAATCCCACTTTATTATAATATAGAAATTATCAGTGTTACCCGATTAATTAAGTCAAACCAGCCATAAAAGAGGCGTTATTATCTGTCCATAAACCAGTCATATAGACGGTAATCATCTGTTACTTAAAGACCGACCATATATGCGGTGTCACATTATGTCAAATAAATAAAACAAGTCATATATGCGGTATCAATATTAATCCATATTATTAAATTACAATTTCCATATTATAAAATAAGTGAGATTAATCTACCTTATCATATTAAAGGTTTCACCCTTTCCCTAGCGGAAATTAACTACAAAACATAAATAAATATAAAACAAACAAACTATTATTACTAATAAAAATAAAAATACATAATTAAAATACATAAAATAAACACAAAAGATACAATCCTCAAGTTCCTTAATAGAAACCTGAAGGAAAGTATGAAATTTACAAATGAAACCAAGCTCTATTTATAGGTAAAATTTTGCCTCCACCAATTTCTCCACCGAACATGGCACCAAACACTGCACCAAATCCTCATGTTTTGTGGAAGTTTGACAATTGTAAATTGTCATTTTTCATTTTTTTTTGTTTTTGATAATGACTTTAATAATTACACATAACACACTTGGTTTTTCATCAATTTCGGTCTTGAAATCTCCAGAATTCGAAATTCTTATGAACATCATAGTTGTGGATCTTTGAGTCTTCTTTCATCTGGAACTTGAATCACCTCAATTCGACATCGGAGTAAAATGTTATGGCCAAAATAGGAAAAATTGTGTAAAATTGAAATTTCCGAAATTGTACTTCGTTAGAACGCCATTTCAAGTTTCCAACCTCCAAAATCTAAATGTCAAGTCCAGTTTTTGCCCTTATTTGTTCCATATTTTGTCCTGATTGATTCCATTGAGTCTTGATTTTATTTTATCTGTAAAATAAATTAAAACACATCAAAATGTTCATAAAACTCGAGAAACCATACAAAATATTAAGTAAAATGGTGGTAAATATTGATATATTTTCCACTCATCACACCCTCAAACCTAACATTTTGCTAGTCCTCGAGCAAAACAAACAAAACAAAATGAAATAATCAACTAATACTAAATTAATCTAAGTCACTTTCGTAGGGATCACGGTTGTATTTAGCGTATTTAACAAGTCTTTAAACCTCTAGGTGTCCCTAATGGACGAGTTATAGTCTCGTGAGAGTTTACAGTGATGATACCCGCAAACGTCAATTAAATACAACCACACAAAATTTAAAAGAAACAAAATAAACAAATAAAAAAATTCAACTAAAAAGTGAAATTCGTATCCAAGTTAGTAATTGTTTTATTTCTTTCTAAATTACCAAATAAGTAAATTCTCATATTCTTTTACCATTCTCCATATACATAATTTACAAGATATTAATCAATTCATTGTGCCCATAATATTCACAATTGTAGTAAAAAGAGAGTAATATTTTTGTTCTAAGGTTATGTTAGAGTTCACACCTATTGGTAATGAAAGTTTATTTACAACAAGAAGCAATTTTTTTTTTAATTTTATCGTTTGACGCGAACGATCACTGCTTACTGAGACAAGAAGTCCAATTATTGAGTAAAACCTTCATATTAAACTAGTTAAGCTCTACCGTTTGACGCGAACAATCACTACTGGCTAGGCAAGATGTCTGGTTAGTAAGTAGAAACTTAATTATTATCTAAATCAATAAACAAGAGAACTAAATATTATAAAATTTTCACTTACAACCCATGTTCATATGTTACCGTGTATGTTGATAATACCTGTCAAATGAGTATGAAGATCAAATTTAAACAATATTATGGAGAATTCATGACCGGCGTCGTAAACACACACGTATAACGCAAGCGCACGTATCGTTCAAGTAGTATAAAAATATCGATCCCACGAGGACTTAATTCCTACTGTTGTTATTAATTGTTGAATCTATTTATTTACAAAATATCTAATTAAATGGAGAAGAGAATGATTGTTTGATTGGTTGAAAGTGGTTTTACCAATAAAAAAATAAATAAAAGACAAAGAAAATACTAACGAAAATAACAAAAGACACAAAGATCTAGGGTTGTGAATCCTTCTTAAATCTTTTAAAAGATGAAGTGGTTATTTTATGTTTGTGTAATAAATCAGTTTACTAACCTGGAACACTAAATTATGCAAAAGCCTCTGTCGATGGTCAGACGCAAATACCCAGTTTAACCCAATTGAACCATATGTCTATGTCAACCAAATTATCTGGATTCATTAAGTTTAAGTTCCAATTATGGCTACCCCCGCCGACAGGTATATTCCTATCCTGTAAGGAAATCTATTAAAGGGTTATCTATCCTCAAGGAAGATCGTGGGCTATTAAATCTAAGGCTGAAACCTAAAATCCATATGTCTAGTTCATTTTAGATTTACCACATCAATCTTATTGGTGATCAGACAACAAGAAGCATTAAGCTTAAGACTTAATAAGTAAACCTTAAATTACCCAAACTATAAAATAACCTCTTATAAACTGGTGATATTAGAATTCATCACAACCCCAGATAACTAACACATAACTAGGGCTAGTAACAACTTAAAAGTAAAAGACAAAAAGTAAAAATACTGAAAAGTAAAAGACATAAAGTAAAACTGAAAGTAAAATAAAATAAAATGCTAAGGTAAAAGGAATTACTTTTACTACTACTAATTTAGATATCTCCCATAAAATAATATATAAACTTGTGATAATAATACCAACCGACCATATAGGCGGTATCCTGATTAAGTCAAATTAAGTCCAACCAGCCATAAAGGCGGAACCAAAATTAAATTGCCAACCGACCAATCTGGCGGTATCCTTTATTAGTCAGGTTTAAACCAGATTAAAATGAATTACCAACCGACCAATCTGGCGGTATCCTTTTTAAGTCAATATTTTAAATAGTGAATATATTATTTTTAAGGGAGATTAATCTAAATAGTAACAGTAAAAGAATTACCTTTCACCCTAGCTGGAGAAGTTACCTCCTCATGGTAAATAGTAAAAACTGTAAAAAGTAAAAAGTAAAAATTAAATTACTATTATTACAAAACGTAATTAAAATTATTTTACAAAACTAAAAACTAAAATAAAAAAAAACTAAAAACTAAAGAATCAGAGAGAGAGAGAATCTCTCTCTTTAGAAGGAATTGAAGAGAGAGGAAGGTGCAATGAATTCTGAAATCTCGAGCTCAATTTATAGGCCTCGGTAGGATCCAGCGTCGCGACGCCAGGTCCTCAGCGTCGCGACGCCGGTTGTCGACGTGGCACGCTCTGGTTCGCTGGTTTGAAGATTCTGGATAAGATGATAAGGTGACACGTGGCAGAGTGGTTGGGCTTCAATTATTGTGACACGTGGCGGCTTCTGATTGGTCGCTGAGATTCTTATCCGCCACGTGTCAGATAAGGATAGGATACTCAATTATTGATGCTGACGTGGCGGTACGTGGCGACGACTTGGCGACACGTGGGAAAGAGACAGTCGGCACCATAGATTGTGACACGTGTCGCTTCCTGATTGGATGATGATGTGGCACGACACGTGGCAATTTGACTTGTTACTTGCTGACGTGGCTGATGACATGACGGTGGACTTGCGACGACGTGGGACATGTGGCGATGATGACTGTGGGCACCGTAGTAGAATGCTGACACGTGGCACGGCGCATGTTAGCAGATCGGGTGTGTGATGGTGACACGTGGCACGGCGCATTTTAGCAAAGTCAAACTTTTCTCAGATTCTGATTTATGGACCCGGCGCAAGTTAGCACTGTTCGGCGCATTTTAGATGTCGCGACGCGGAAGTCTGGGCGTCGCGACGCGCTAAAGACCAAAATATCCCTGTTGACGCATTTTTGTCCGTTTTTGCCCCAAATTGCCTCCAATGCTTTCCAAACTTTATTTTATCTACAAAATAACACAAAATACATCAAAACGTTCACAAAACTCAGAAACTATACAAAATATTAGGTCAAATGAGTGGGAATAAGTGATATAAATACCACTCATCACACCCCCAAACCTAACATTTTGCTAGTCCTCGAGCAAACATAAATAAAATAACATGAATAAAATTAACTAAGCCATAACCCACTTTCGTAGGGATCACGATTGCATTTAGCGTATGCAACAAGCCTTTAACCCTTAGGTGTCCCTAGTGGACGAGTTGTAGTCTCGTGAGGGCTTACAGCAATGATACCCACAAACATTTTACAAAAGTAAAAAAGTTAGTTAAAACTAATGCACACAAAAGCAAAAAGACAAGAGAAAAGAGAATAAAGATGTTTACTAATCAGGTGAAACTTCTACTCCAAGTTCCTAGTTGTTTTGTTTTATTTTAAATTACTGAATAAGTAAATTCTCCGATTATTTTTACCATTCTCCATATACACAGCCAACAAAAATATTAACAACTCATTTTGCCCACAACAGTCATAAGTGCTGTTGATAAGAGAGTAATATTTTTGTCCAAAAGTTCTATCAGATTTAACACCTTTTGGCAGCAATGGAATAATTTTTCTCATTTTTCTGATTTTTTCTTTGATTTTTCTCTATTTTTTTATTTATATACAATATCTTCCATCTATGTAACGAGTGTTGGGTCGGTAACTCCCAAACCAGTTGGCTTTAGGGCACCAGGTGTTAAGACACCCCTACGGACTTAATTACTCAGACTTCAGATATATATATTTTTGCAGCATCTTCGATCCATGTAACGAGCTTTGGGCCAGTGACTCCCAAACCAGTTGGCTTTAGGGCACTAGGTGTTAAAACACAAAACACCCTTACAGACTTAATAACTCGGATCTCAGACTTTTTTTTTTTTTTTTTTTACTCCACTGCTTTTTGAGATGCTTCCTCCAATTAAACTAGAGCACTGAATATTACAAACTTTTCAATTTTAACTCATGTCCGTATGTTACTATATATGTTGATAATACATGTCAACTGAGCATATGAAGATCCATTTTAGTCCGTTTTAAGGAGAATTCACAAATTAAATAATTCAAAATGAAATAAACAAAAATTAACTTGTTTCGAAATAGGTTTGAGATACGTCTCAGGAATGAAAACTCCTTACTCAGCTATCTTTTACCAATTTCACCTTTTTGGTCAAATTAAAAACACAAATATTTTTGTAATTTTTGAAAAATTTTCAATTTTTTTGTATTTTTCGAAAAATTTTGAACTAAAAATAAAAACAACATACAAACTAAAAACAAGGTACTGATCAACTAATTCCCTCCCCCAAACCTAAATGAGACATTGTCCCCAATGTCTTAAACAGTAAAAGGAGAGTTAAGAAGGTCGTACCTGGTTAGCTGAAAATCTACAGGAAATTAAAGGTTAAGATCCAGATTAATTCGACGCCTCTTACCACGATCGTCCTCGGACCAATTTATCTTTGAAAGGATAGGGTCAACTGTGGTTCATAGGCTATGAGTTGGTCTATTAGATCCGGAGCAGTTCTGGCAGTGAAGAGGAGTTCTTTCATAGGTTTTGACACGAACCCATTTCTCCGAGTATCATCAGAAACACACAAAGAAAATCATAAAATCCATCAACGTTGAGCAGTCCAAGCGGTTTCTGGTGTATGTTCAGGTTCGCCCAAGATAGTACAATAAAAATTTCCTCCAATGTGCCCAAGCCACCTGGCAAAGCGATAAAAGCATCAGCACGGTTAATCATTTCTACCAGTCGTTCAGACATACCTGGCACGATCAATTCCTCTCCGTTTGAGGATCCAATAAGATTTGCCTCTGCCAAGGGTTTTGGGATGATTCCCAAAACATGACTGCCTCCTTCCTGTACAGCCTTTGAAACGATCCCCATTAGTCCAAGATTGCCTCCGCCATATATTAAGTGCATATTCCTTGCTGCTAAGACTCGACCCAATTCATGTGATGCCTCTACGTATTGTGGCTTAGTACCAACACTAGTACCGCAAAACACACATATGTTTTCAACTCGTCTTCTTGAAGTGGCTTCCATTTTTTTTATTTATTTCTTTTTCAAATCAGGATGCCTTCAAAAGTGTAATGACGGGCTGAATTTATAGTACCTGAAAAGGGTGAGTAATAATAGCACTAGTATCTTCCAAAGGAAGCTTTGTTAGCTAAACAACAAAAGAAATCGTGAAAGGTCAAAA
The DNA here is from genome assembly GCA_019454045.1 of Zanthoxylum bungeanum. Classification (NCBI taxonomy): domain Eukaryota; kingdom Viridiplantae; phylum Streptophyta; class Magnoliopsida; order Sapindales; family Rutaceae; genus Zanthoxylum; species Zanthoxylum bungeanum. Next base: position 106,798 of record SKCR01038792.1, on the reverse strand, counting down.
AGTCTGGATCCTGTCTACGAAAATAAAGATAATTACAATAGAAAAGCGAATCAAAGCAATAATTAAGGCAACGGAATTGTGTACGCAATACGCTACTCGTTTGGTATATAAATCCATTAGGATGCATTTCAAGAATCCATTCATTATTCAGCCATCGCTAATGAATTAGCTTTCATTTCTGCCAAACACCATTCCTTCTGTCTAAAAATGCTCCGTTTGTGCTTTTCCCTACAAAAATAACACACAAAATTAAAAAGTTCACACAAAATATGAAAACAAATATTACAAAAAATTGCATGGGTTGCCTCCCTGCTAGCGCTAAATTTTTCGTCTTCAGCCAGACGTGACTGAAATTCATCTGTTAAGGAGGTTTCAATGTCGTTTTAGATGTCCGATCAAAAATAATCCCGTGAACGTTGCTTTTGAAGGGTCTCTTCCAACGGTAAGGTGGCAAAAATAGTTTTGTCCCATTCAGTGCTCGTGCCACCTTTTTGCTCCTTGTTGTTCCAGTGGTTCCTGCAAAGAAAGAAAGAAAATCAGGAGGTCTCGTATGGTGCTTGACTTGGAATGTGAATTCCATTCTGTCAAGCTTCTGGGTGATATCTTTGATTTGTACTCCCCAAAACAGCGATGTTTCTCCTGAATGCTCTGGATCTTTATTAAGGTCAGACATTTGCTCCTTCATTTGCTCTGTTTCTTGCTCCACCTTTTCTTCACAGATGAATTTTAAAATTTTTGTATTCAGCTCTTCATCTGTCATCTGTGAAATACATGCTTCAAAATTGTCAACCAGAGGATGCAAAGATGTTTCTGACATTAGGTCTTCATCCTCTGATATGACTGGAATGGATGGTTCAGATAGATCTTCTTCAAACATCATGGTAAAACATGCTCCAAGATCTTCATTTTGAGGATTGAAAGTTTGATCCTCCGTTGTTGGTGCAGTTGGTACAAATAGATCAGCTTCATCCTCGTCAGAATCTGAATAATAAAAGTCAAATTGAGACTTTACCGGTTCGGGCTCCTGAACTGATACCTCTGGTTGTTGATACTGCTCAGCCTCCTCCTCTGTTGAAGTGTCATTGTGAAATGATTGGTACTCGAAGGCTTCATCAGTGTCATCTGAAACTGGTTCTTGAGGTATGTAGTCCTGGTTTTCTGTGAATTGTCTCATTTGATCTGTCATCCTTTGAATGAATTCTGATTGTCTCTGAATACTTTCAAATTGTTTCTGGCTTGTTTCAAGTATTTCATCCAACTTTTGTTTCTCGAACATATCTTTAAGCATGTTTAACAACTGATCTTCCTCTGATGGTTCTGGTTGTTGATGAAAATCGCATATGGATGGTGGATAAGATGGAAAAGGTGATGGTTTTTCATACTTTGAATGATTCTGAAAATTCTGCCACTCTGAAAGGTATATACATTGATCGCTCGGGTGGTTACTATCACATATTACACATCTCCCCATTGCGTTCTGTTGAGCAAATGTGGTATTGCTTAGTTCTGGCATCCAGTGATAATTGTTGGGCTGGACAACAGGCCTCAGAAAACCGGACTATTGCTCCCAGATGTGGGGTGTATCTTCTTGTAAAGCTCGTAATCTCTCTCAATCTCCCAGTAGTGTTCCATTTTTCAATCACCTGAAAAAGAAAGAAATAAAAATTACAGATAAAAATAAAGAAAATTAGATACAAGTAAATTAGATAGCTTCAAAATTAACAACTCAAGAAATATAAGTCCCCGGCAACGGCGCCAAAAACTTGACCGGCGTAAACACACACGTATAACGCAAGCGCACGTATCGTTCAAGTAGTATAAAAATATTGATCCCACGAGGACTTAATTCCTACTGTTGTTATTAATTGTTGAATCTATTTATTTACAAATATCTAATTAAATGGAGAAGAATGATTGTTTGATTGGTTGAAAGTGGTTTTACAAAATAAATAAATAAATAAAAGACAAAAGAAAATACTAAGGAAAAACAACAAAAGACACAAAGATCTAGGGTTGTGAATCCTTCTAATATCTTTTAAAAGATGAAGTGGTTATTTTATGTTTGTGTAATAAATCAGTTTACTAACCTGGAACACTAAATTATGCAAAAGCCTCTGTCGATGGTCAGACGCAAATACCCAGTTTAACCCAATTGAACCATATGTCTATGTCAACCAAATTATCTGGATTCATTAAGTTTAAGTTCCAATTATGGCTACCCCCGCCCGACAGGTATATTCCTATCCTGTAAGGAAATCTATTAAAGGGTTATCTATCCTCAAGGAAGATCGTGGGCTATTAAATCTAAGGCTGAAACCTAAAATCCATATGTCTAGTTCATTTTAGATTTACCACATCAATCTTATTGGTGATCAGACAACAAGAAGCATTAAGCTTAAGACTTAATAAGTAAACCTTTAAATTACCCAAACTATAAAATAACCTCTTATAAACTGGTGATATTAGAATTCATCACAACCCCAGATAACTAACACATAACTAGGGCTAGTAACAACTTAAAAGTAAAAGACAAAAAGTAAAAATACTGAAAAGTAAAAGACATAAAGTAAAACTGAAAAGTAAAATAAAATAAAATGCTAAGGTAAAAGGAATTACTTTTACTACTACTAATTTAGATATCTCCCATAAAATAATATATAAACTTGTGATAATAATACCAACCGACCATATAGGCGGTATCCTGATTAAGTCAAATTAAGTCCAACCAGCCATAAAGGCGGAACCAAAATTAAATTGCCAACCGACCAATCTGGCGGTATCCTTTATTAGTCAGGTTTAAACCAGATTAAAATGAATTACCAACCGACCAATCTGGCGGTATCCTTTTAAGTCAATATTTTAAATAATGAATATATTATTTTTAAGGGAGATTAATCTAAATAGTAACAGTAAAAGAATTACCTTTCACCCTAGCTGGAGAAGTTACCTCCTCATGGTAAATAGTAAAAACTGTAAAAAGTAAAAAGTAAAAATTAAATTACTATTATTACAAAACGTAATTAAAATTATTTACAAAACTAAAAACTAAAAATAAAAAAAAAAACTAAAAACTAAAGAATCTAGAGAGAGAATCTCTCTCTTTAGAAGGAATTGAAGAGAGAGGAAGGTGCAATGAATTCTGAAATCTCGAGCTCAATTTATAGGCCTCGGTAGGATCCAGCGTCGCGACGCCAGGTCCTCAGCGTCGCGACGCCGGATTTGTCGACGTGGCACGCTCTGGTTCGCTGGTTTGAAGATTCTGGATAAGATGATAAGGTGACACGTGGCATAGTGGTTGGGCTTCAATTATTGTGACACGTGGCGGCTTCTGATTGGTCGCTGAGATTCTTATCCGCCACGTGTCAGATAAGGATAGGATACTCAATTATTGATGCTGACGTGGCGGTTACGTGGCGACGACTTGGCGACAGGTGGGAAAGAGACAGTCGGCACCATAGATTTGTGACACGTGTCGCTTCCTGATTGGCTGATGATGATGTGGCACGACACGTGGCAATTTGACTTGTTGACTTGCTGACGTGGCTGATGACATGGCGGTGACTTGGCGACGACGTGGCGATGATGCCTGTCGGCACCGTAGGATGCTGACACGTGGCACGGCGCATGTTAGTAGATCGGCTGTGATGGTGACACGTGGCACGGCGTATTTTAGCAAAGTCAAACTTTTCTCAGATTCTGATTTGTGGACCTGGCGCAAGTTAGCACTGTTCGGCGCATTTTAGACGTCGCGACGCGGAAGTCTGGGCGTCGCGACGCGCTAAAGACCAAAATATCCCTGTTGACGCATTTTTGTCTGTTTTTGCCCCAAATTGCCTCCAATGCTTTCCAAACTTTATTTTATCTACAAAATAACACAAAATACATCAAAACGTTCACAAAACTCGAGAAACTATACAAAATATTAGGTCAAATGAGTTGGAATAAGTGATATAAATACCACTCATCAATTCACAAATTTAAATAATTCAAAAGGAAATAAACAAAAATTAACTTGTTACGAATTAGTTTGAGATACGTCTCAGGAGCGGAAACTCCTTACTCAGCTATCTCATAACAACAATTCCACTTGGTTAGTCAAAACGAAAATAAAATTTAACAATAAAACTTAACAAAAGAAAATTAAAAACAAACTAAACAACAAAACAAATAAGCAAAAAAAATAACAACAAAGAAAAATAACAAAAACCAGAAATAACAAAACACAATAAAAAAAAAAAAAAAAAAAACTAATCAACTATCCTCTATCCCCCAACCTAATTGAGACATTGTCCACAATGTCTAAAAAGCAGAAAAATAGTTTAGAAGACAATTCCTAGTTAGCGTACAGAAAGAAAACATGCATCGCGCAAAATAAAATATGTAGGAAATAACAAGATAGAGCATGCAATAATCACCCTCAAACCTAAATCTAGCATTATTCCCATTGCATTACAAAATAAAATAAAATAAAAAGGGAACAACACTACCGTATAAATCGCTTGATTTTTCAAACACCGTTTCTTGATGGCTATTGTTTTTAATGGTAGATTGGTTTGCTTTGCTTTAAATGCTCCGTTTGTATTTTTTTTCCTACAAAAATAACACACAAAATTAAAAAATTAAAAAATGTCAACATACAAAAATACAAAAATAAAAATAAGATAAAAATAAAAATTTTCATGGGTTACCTCGCCGCTAGCTCTAAATTTAACGTCTTCAGCCAGACGGGTCTGAAGATTGTCCTTCAAGGAGGCTTCAGTGTGGTTTTGGACGTCCTAGAGAGAACAATGCCATGTACGCTGATTTTCTAGCGTCTTTTTCAAAATTGAGATGGCCAAAAGAATTTTGTCTGACTCGGTGCTCGTACCATCGTCTTACACCTTATAGCTCTGTGCGGTTCTGAAAAGAAAGAAAGAAAATCAGGAGGTCTCTTATGGTGCTTGACTTTGAATGGTTGTGCCATTCTGTCAAGCTTCTGGGCGATGTCATCGATATGTACTCCCCAATGCTGTGATGTATCAAATGGTTTCATGAGAATCTCATTATACTCCCACATTTGCTCTTGTATTTACCATGTATCTTGTTCCATCATTTCTTCACAAATGTATTTTAACATTTCTGCATTCAGCTCTTCATCCGACATCTGCGTAATGCATTCTCCATAAGTGTCAACCTGAGAATGTAAAGATATGTGTGTTTGTAGGTCTTCATCCTCCGTGGTTAGTATGAACGGTTCGGGTAGCTCTTCTGCTTGTTTCTCCTCACAAATGCAATCAGCGACTAGATAATTATCCAAATCAAATTGAGATTATGTTTGTTCGGCCTCCTAAACTGATACCTCTTACTCTTGATACTGCTCAGCCTCTTCCCCTGTTAAGGTGTCATCGTGAAATCTTTGGTACTCGAACTTTGCATTATGTGTGAGTGTTTATGTGAGATTAGAGGAGAGGGTGAGGAGAGTGTTTTAGTTGTGAGTAAATGGAGATTTGAGAGAAAATTCCAGAGAGTTTTTAGCGATAAAAATGAAACCAGTAGAGAGATAAACAATTAGAGAGAGAGAAAGTGTGTCCAAAGAATGAAAGTATCTCATTCGACATCGTGTGGTCACCATTTCCAGCGCGTGACCACATATGGAGAATCCTCTCAACGAGACGAATCCAACGGCACTGGTCCACCATCGAGAAGACGTCGCACGTGCCATCAAGAGACTCCACGCATCACCGCATCTCCTCTTCCACGCGCCGCCACGCGTTTACCTCACTCCTAGACCAGAATTTTCCCATTATCGAGATACGCAGTGTGGACACTTTGTTTTCCCAAATCTAAGAGTGGCAATGGGCCGAGCCGGGCCCGGGCTTTGATAAGCCCGGCCAAAGCCCGACAAGGAAAATATTAGCATGGACTCGAGAAAAGCCCGACCCGAGAGTCTGTCGGGCCGATCCGGTCCGATTTTTAAAAAATAATTTGAAAAAATGTTAAAAATATACAATTACAAAATACGTTCACACTATATGCAAAAACAATTCACAAATACATCAAAAGTTTCATCGATAAACTAACAATCCAAATACTGCAAACAAATGCAAATGCTACAAACATATTAAAGTATATATATATGATTTTTTTTTGTTTAAGCCCAGGTCAGGCCCGAGCCCGAGCCAGGCTTCAAAAGCTCGAGTCTGATCTGGATCAGACCAGGCCCGGGATAAAAAATCACAGGCCGGTCCGATCTGGATCAGACCAGGCACGGGCTTTTCTGCCATCTCTACCCAAATCTGACATTTAGTTGTTGAAAAATGAGCCAAAAATGGTAGTTAACTTCGTTTGTCCGTTCGTAGGTAACCATCGTGCTTCAGCCGTCACCACCACCGTCACTGTGATACTTGTGTGTACACTGACCATTGGTTCTTTCTTTGTGAAATTTTGAGGTCGTCGGGGCTTGTTACGTGTTGTTACCGTTTTGGAGGTGTAAACGTAATATTTTGAAAGTTTTGGACTTAAATGCATATGGACATGATTATGAGTGTAATTTTGTAAATTTTGACTTTTATAGGTTATTAAGTAATATTTGAGAGTTTTAAGACTATATGGACATAGTAGAAAAGTTTTGGGGTTAAATTGGAAATTTAGAAATTTTGGAGGTATAATCATAATTTTAGCAAAGTTGAGAGATATGATCGTCATTATATATTTTTTAAATCTTAGCAAGGATATAGACATATAGAGGACTTTTGCATGGATTAAGGTAAGTACAATGCACGATAATTCATTTAACATATTATTTATTTGTTGATGGTTGTCATGAAAGTTTTATATATATGATATAATTATATTTATATATATGTGTGTGTGTGTGTGTGGAGATATTTATTGAGTTATTGAAGGCGTGAGAAATATAAAATTCGTTATTGTTGAGATGATATTGATGGATTGAATGTGAGATTTGATTGTATTGGATGATGTGTATTGTTATGTTATGTTGCCGGATTTTGTTTAGTAGTAGTCGGAGATGAGATGAGCTGAGATGAGATGTGATGAGAGAGCTCATGAGAGGTTATGCGATATTATGCATAATTAGAGGTGGAGCGTGTTTTAGTTCCCACTTATATATTTATACGGGATGATATTGCGGGAAACCTTGAGAGTTGTGATGAGGCACTCTCCCATTAGTTTCAATCCACTATTATATTGGACCCGGATTAGCAAGCATGTTTGATGGATGTTTGTACTGATGTGAGAATGGTTGCTTGCGATGATACTTATTATAGTATATGTTATTTTCAAATATTACACACACATACATACCCATATTTTATTAGTGAGGTCATGTTGAGAGTATAAGTGCTTCACTTATTGGGCTCTTTAAGCTCACCTTTTTTTCCCAAACATCTCAGGTAGCTCACAAGCACAGCAGTAGCAATACTAGGAATTGATCCACGTGCCACAGTTGCTTTTCGGGTTGGTATAGACATTTATGATATTATTTTCATGTTTTTAAGATTTGTGTTGTAAACTTTAATATTGGAGACTTTATTCGAAGATTCTCTAAATTGTAATTTAAGAAATATTATTTTCTTTGTATATATGTTTGAATTGCATGACATGTAGGATCTACGGTTGGGCCTGCTCTAGGGAGGGATCGTGATAGTTATTAATAACTTCAATCACCACCACTACAATAAAGTGAAGAGAAATAAAATATGATATAATAATATTTAAATCGAGAGAAGTCACTATTTAAGTATAATATAATTTGAAAATTTTCAATTGATATTTCTTTTAAAACAAATTTTGATAACATAGTTCTTTTATTTAATAACAAAATAATATTTGAAGATTCTTTTTGAGTTGCTCCTAAAGTTGAGATGACAAAGGCAAGGAAGCTAATAGGGTGGCATTGTCATAATCTTGAGGAGAATGAGCTGACAGTCCAGGAATCACCAACCCAACAACCCTAGCCACTTTCAACAACCAACCCTCTCTATATTCTGGGCCTTTTGTGTAAGGTAGAGCAAATCCACGAACCAACTCCCATGCTGCATTCATGACCTTGGGTGCCACCCATAACAAATTGAAATAGTTCTTGTTCGGCTCCTCTTCCATAATCTGAAAGAAAAATCATCACAATTAATTAGTTTTTTGTAACATCTCCATAATGCAATTATATATTAATCATATACGTACCTTGCCTTCGTAGCAGCTATTGATATAGATGCATGGTCCAAAGTGCTTAAACAAGAGTGTCTTGTCATCAAAAGGCAACCTAGGCACCAGGTCATTGCAATAAACATACCTCAAATAATTCACATCATATTTCTTTAAACTCTCCTTCATAAACTCACCAAATTGCTCATCTCCAACCCTCGGTTGCCCAAATGTGTAAACTCCTTCCAATCTTTGCAACAACAATGCCTCCTCGTGTAACACTAGCACAGAGACAAACAGTATAGCTAATGCTCCCCCCAAGCTATGTCCTGTTAATAGAAACTTGGCTTCCTTGTTTTTTTCTAACATGTCTCTCAGCATTTGTCTGATCGTGTAGTAAGCAAATGGTGGGTGGTCACTGATCAGGTTTTCAAGTTCTTTTGGCCAGCCTAGGGTTTCTTGCAACCCTAGAGCTCTCATGAAGCCTTGATGAACTTTACCTACGTTGTCAGCCTTATACCACGACACGTCGACATCTACACTCCAGTCATCTGCATTGAATGGGCCAGTGCCTCTAAATGCAACCACGATCAAGTTAGGGTTTGATATTGAGTCTTGAAACAAGAAAGCTTGTGTTGAGAAGCTCTTCACGTAATCTGCCAAACAAATTCGGGAGGGATTTTGATTAGTCATTTTACGAGATGCGTAATCAACGTGAATATTGTACTGAGTTTTTCATAAATTATATTTAGTAATTATTGACTAATAATTTATATGTGATTTAATCTTAATTGTGTAATGTTATTAAATTATGAGTGGTATAAAACTATCATAAAAGCTTAATTCTAAATTTATGCGTATATAGGATAACATTGAGAGCAATTAATCCAAAAATAATAAAAGTTGACCTGACAAGCCGCGTGTTTTGTTTCCATTCGTTTTACAAGTAAGCTGTCTTATTCTTCTTAGTCAGGAATCAGCGTATTATTATTTTCTTAATCTCACCTGTTAGGCACGTAATTGACTAATTTCAAAAGGAATGGATCTGCATTGAAAATTAAAACTCGTGTTCACGGACTTTTCATTAAACGCAATAGTTGTGTAATTAATTAATGGGTGAGTCTATTTTAACTTAATTCTTGATTTTTACCGCTTCATATTTTTAGGCTTTTTAATTTATGTGAATCATAAATTAATGGAATGGAGAGGTGCTTTGTATTATATAGTAAAGAAAAATAATGTCTATGAAATTAGACAAAATAGTTATGCAAAATTACATAAATTTTAATATTAAGAAAAAATTTAAAAATATTAACTAAAATAACTTAGTTATAAAAGTTACTTAATCACTCTTTTATACTAATATCATGTCCTAAAGTAAAATCAAACAAACATCATAATGCTAAATGTATAATAAATAATAATCTCTAGTAGCTCTTTCAACGATATGCCAACGCACTTACTTAACATCATAAATGTAGTTACTTTTAAAATTAATGAATAGGAAAATATAATTAAATATATAATGCTTACAAATTAATAAGGTTGCTACCTAGTTCTTACCATTCCAAAAATTGAAGAACCCCAAGAATTCCATCTGCACCAAAAACACAAAAAACCAGTTCATTATAAAACTAAAACTTAACGTATAAGATTTACATGAACACTGTTATATATAACAACCCTTTTTTTTGAGAAGTTATACATAACAAGATTAATTTGTGCTTTTATGAAACATACCTTCCAGTGATTTTTGACTATGTTATTGATGAAGGCTTTATTTTCATACGATAATTTAGCAGCCATGAGAGACAATGATGAATAATATCTTCTGTCATTAGGTTTTATGCTTCTGTCTAAGTCAACTCTTGTGTCAATGTTCCCCAAGAAAGATGTGAACGATGCCGCAGATCTATCTGGTAATATGAGCTTTCCTGCAGATTTACATGTGTTGTATCTCTTAAAAGATCGCACCGTCGAGCTACTAAGTAGTAAGTGGGTAGTCGCAGCCTTTCAAATTGAAAATTTCCCACTAAAATAAAAAGTATTGATGGCTTTATGTGAAAATCAAATTTTACCCTATTGATTCAATGTTCGGATTATGCAATTTGCAGCAAGTAATTTTAATGAATATAAACCATTATGGATTATTTGTATGCAAAAGTTAGCATGAGCAAATAATTACCTTTTAAGAGATTGATTGGAAGTTTGAGAAGACCACCGTTGTTTGACAAAAGATTGAGCCAGAGCTCGAGCAGAGACCCAACCATTGCCATAGGCTTTCTCAAGAAATGGAGCAGTTTCTGTGCGAGAACGGAGATGAATATAAGCCATCTCCGTCGGAAATTAAAGATTCCGTTTATAAGCTCGTTATCTTCTTCTACTGAGCAATCAATGAATCTTCTTTTTTCCAAATTTGTTGAAAATAGTAGGTGAATGAGATCAATAACACCTGCTTCTTTTGGCTTAAGTGACAGATAATCTTGACAGAACATTTTCTGATCATTAGCCATAACTTGGAGGATGATGAGTTGCTGCTGCGTCAACGTCTCAACTGAATCTTTGTAATTTTACTTAATAAGGTGCTTGCATCTCCTTTCTTTTATATTCATTTATGTATACAGGTCATGGATGCTTAACAATGTGACTTACCATTATTATATTATTAATTAATTGAGAGTATATAAAATGTTTTTCTATTAGTGGTATAATATTGCTTAATTAATTACTACTGGTCTGTACGGTGACCTTTTACTTTTTCTTCATTACCAAGTGATAAGGACTTGAACAGACTTTATGCGAGAAAAACATGAGTAAAACGGTGGGGATCAAAACTTTTTGCAAACCTTAGTTTTATATATAATGAAAATTATTAAAAGAGTATTGAGGTAAATTCTAACTTGCCACAGTGTTGATTTTCTTACCATAAGAATGCATAAATGAGGATTATATGTGCTGTTCGTAAGCTGATTTTATTTCTTCTCCAAATCTTCGGATAAATCTACTAATTTTGTTAAATCAAGATTCTGTATTGAATTGAGTTTATATTAAGTACGCCAAATTTGTTGTAAAACCTTTGGGTTTGGAGAGTTGAAATACATATCAAAATTATATATTTTGCCTCATCTCGATTGAGATTTGTTTCTGGGATACACTGGCAAATTATTTTTAGGATATGATAAGTCTAAGCGAATATATGCTAAGTAAATAGTGAAGAATTCACAGAAAGAATTATAAAACACTTTGTAACACTTCATAAGTTTTAGCGTGACGGTCAAGGTCATACAAATTATACATACGACGGTTCATGTACATGTAGGGTCTTTTAGTGTAGATTGACACATACAAGTCAATTCATTCATCATGTAGAGAGTTAGAAAATTTTAACCTTTTAACGTTTGTGCCGCGTTCGTCCAAGCGTTCGAACGCAATCATCACTCGTATTTGTAATGCGTTCTTCAGTCCGTTCAAAAGAAAACTTTCCAGAAAGTGTTCGTTCGAGTGACATTCTTCAGGTCGTTCGAATCAACTTTTCAGATGGCTGGCTTTTGAGTTGCTTTTGATAGGCGAATATTCCAACATGGCTGTGATTTTTAGATAGAAAGTTCTGGATTTCGGCGTATATATATATATAGGCCCTTCAAATTTTTTCTTCATTTTCCTTCTCTTCTCTCTCTCTCTCTCACGTCTCTTTCTCTAAAAAACCTCATGCTAGATCTTCAAATCAAGATTGGATATTGAAGATTCTCATACATTTAAAAGCTCTATGAAGCTTAGTTAAGTCTTCTAAGCTCCTCTTCAGTTATTGCTTCATGTTTGGGTGAAATCCATTTTTTGATCTAAGTTTAATTTGCATGATTTTGAAAGATTAGCAAGTTAGTATGCTTAGCTAAGTAATTATTACCATGAATGTGTAAGAAATGAGTTGAAACTCATGGTATGTGTGAAGGAATGAAACCCTAGATTTTGGGGATTTTTAAGTGTTACAAGATCTATGAGTTGGGAAGTAACAATAGTGTTTAGAATAGTGTTTACTAGCATTAAACAAGTACGGATTAGATTAGATTCAAACCACCACGGGTTTGGGAAGGTTATAGCCATAGATTTGGGTGGTTTGGTAAAATTATGTACAAAGCCTTATGTTATAAGTGTATAGATATAAATAGTAAGTTTGAGTTGTGTTATTAATGTGTTAAACGACAATAGTGTAACTCGAGGTATGAGTCAATTGTTAAAATATGATGTATCTGAAATATGCTATGTGATATGCCTGACTTGTGAGTTTCCAACCCATGTAATCAGTATACGAGGTTCTATTTAGAAGTATTGGTTAGGATTCCGTTCGAATGACATTCAACATATACCTATTCTAAAATAGGTAATAGATTTCTTACGAGTTTATATGTATATGCCAGTACATGTGTGATGTTCTGGTGTATGTATTTTGATTTATAATTGAAATTTACGTTTTCATATTGTGAGTGCTTGCTAATGGATGACAAGTGTAATGTGTGATAGTTGTGTCGATGCTATTGATTGTTTGCCCTTTTGAATAAATGAATTGCACATTATTTTTGAAAAGTTTTGTAAACAAATGAATAGGTTTTCGACTCCACTTTTGAACCGAGAAGATTCTGCCACAATATGTATTCTGTGTATTATGGGGCTCTGACCATCTGACTACGGTAAAGATATTGCTTGTGCATGCTATGTTTCTGTTGGCGTGGAAGAGACTGACTTTGTGATATTCGTGAAAGACGTGTGTGTGCGCGATCCGTTTACTTGAAGGTTATGGCATGTTTGTGGGGAAGAAGATTTGGAAATCTATATGAGATATGTTTAGTATTATGTATATGTGTGTAACTCGAGGTTTAAGCGTTTTGAAGTAGTTTGAGTATAAGATTTTTTACTCGCGTCAGGTACGTTCTGAGTATGTATATGTAACTCGAACATTAACCGTTTGAAAGGTATTCCGTATAACGGATTTAGTGCTTGATTTGTTTTAAAGAAAAAAATTCTTGTAACTTTCCGATTTGATGATATTTCAAAGGTTTTGAGATATTATATTTTTTGTTCGAAATTTTGGATTTGTATTAAGGAAGCTTATGACCTTGATTTATGGATCGGAATAAGCATGTAGTTTTTTTAAAGATATTATGTATAACATAGTTAAAGAACAATACGAGATTTAAAGATTTTTCAGACAAATAATTTTATATATATGTGAACATATGTGTGTGTATATATATATATATATGAACATATGCATATAAATGTGATTATTTACACTAAACTTGAATTTCATACTTGTTTTTCGTTATGTGAGTGGTGACTTACTGAGTTTTTCAACTCACACCACATCTGTTTGCTAGTTTTACAGGTTGGCAATCAGATCGGTCAGCCACCAAGTTTTTGATGCTTGAGCTCGAGACAATTGATTACCCGAGTTGTAGTCACTCGTCCTAGTGTCCTGGGAAATATATTGTGCATATAAGTTTATAATTCTAGTTTATGTATTGATTAAACACCCAATCAGAGGCATGGTGCTGCCGAAAGGAGACATGATTAACCCATCTCCATAAGCCTCTAGATTTACATAAAATTGGACATTATGTACCCTAAAACCGGACAACCTGGAACAAAATCCAGCATTAAACGATACCTGAAATAGACATTATATATCAAAAGGACCTCAGGTCCACACAAAACAATCAAAATCAACACTTATGGGCTCCGTGTCAACATCAACTATCAATACTCAAGGGCTATGTGCCTACAACATCATAAGCAATCAAAACATTTACTTAATATATACAAACAGCGTGCTCAGCATAATAAATAAAATATACTAATCACAAATCCTAAACCTCTAAAAAATTTCCCAGACACTTGCGAGGGTGACTGCTGCTTGGGTGATCCATGTCTCGAGCATGAGTTCCAAATGTGTCGTGGTTGACCAATCTAGAAGCCAACTTGTAAAACTAGCAAACTTGTTTGGTGTGATTTATAAAACTCAATAAGTAACCATGCTCAACCAAAGCATATAAGTCAAACATGTTATAACATCCATTATCTAAATATATATGAATTATCAAATCATTACTAGTTTAAAGTCATCAATTTTCTATTAATCTCTACTTATACATATATACATATAGGTTAGTTTAATATACAACATTCAAAGCATATAAAGAAATACTTCAAACATCACAGAGTACGTTACCTAACATCAGCTCCATTCCAATCACTTGAATCATGAAATTTACATGTTTATACTTTATCACGAATAAATATTTTTGAAATGTTATCAAATCGATAACTCGAACGAACTTTCTTTAATTTGATAATCTTACGAAAGTATAACATTCATGACTTATCGCATTCACACATACCAGTTCAGAAACCATAGCTCACTTCTATCTCATTCCCATTTTCAAAATTTTTACTTAGATACATGCCCAGTAGGCCAGTATCTCGAGCTTACTAACTCATTCAGTCTCTTTCACAATATACATACATACAATAATGAACTTAGCAAACATACTTCATAACATCTTATACTCACACCAGCTGATGTGATCCTAGCAGCACCTAATTCGGTCCAGAGCATAATTGATCCAGTCCATGTACCAGTTGGACCAATTACAAGACACTGAGCTCAGAAAATCAAAGATGATATGGCAGGCCTAGCCCAACATCATGTAGCCAAATTGAACAAGCACGTTCGAGACCAATTGGACTTCAAGAAGAGGGTTTAAGAGTTATACATTTGACACAAGTCATCGATGGATCGGTTTCAGTTATTTAGGCTTATTTTCATTATACTATTATTTATTTTCATTTATAAAAAAAAACGTAGTCTGTTTTATTTATCAGTTGTGTTAGTTTATTTTTATATATTTGTGGGTTTCATTATGGGCTAGGAATTAGGTGTTATGGGCTTTAGTTGGTAATGGGTAGTTTAGGGCTATTTTTGACTTTTGAATTTATTAGGGTTTGAGCATATAACTATTTAAAGTCAAAACTCTCAATGAAAAAGGCACCATTATTTTTGTGCGTGAATAGTAATTCTTTAGAAGATTAAGAATTTTTCATAAGTTCAGTGATTGAACAAAGACTCATCAAAAGAGTGGTTGCAAGATTGGGATTGTCATGTCCATTACGTTATATCCTTTGACACCTAGACAGGTTCACGATGATCAAGTCAAATTACATTTGGAAAGAGAAAAAAAAAAAGATAGATAAATTGCATCATTGGGGGGTAAGAGTGATAGTAGTGACAAAATAGGATCTAAACCCGTGAGTGGGGGAAACATCGAGATTAGAGCCAAGGGTATACCCAAGGGAAAGGGGGCTGAGGGAGAGAGTGAGAAGAAATGAAGAGTGAAAAAGAGTTTTTATCTAGGTGAGGGAGAATTGAGGAGAGTCTATAAAGCTAGCAAACTCATGTTGCTGCTGGTGTATAAGGACAAGCCATATTGTTTTACTTACTAACATTAACAGTTCACTTCTTATTTCTGTTTCTTCCCTTTTGCAGGAATTTGAAGACGTGTTCACAGAGGACATCCCTAATGGGCTCCCACCCATTCGAAGGATAGAACATCAGATCGATTTCATTCCTGGAATTATCATTCCTAATAGACTAGCATATATGAGTAATCAATAGGAGACAAAAGAACTTCAGAGGTAAGTTGAGTAGTTAATGAAGAAGGGTTAGTATGAGCCCATATGCAATACCAGTGTTATTAGTGCCTAAGAAGGATGAGACGTGGTGTATGTGCGTGGATTTTTCGTGCCATCAATAATATCACGGTAAAGTATCGACATCTCATTCCTAGGCTATATGATATGTTAGATGAACCGTATGTGTTGGACAATTATGACCCATAGCATCACTATTTGTAAAAGACATGGTGTTATTTGTACAAATTAACTATGTGACAAAGGAAATTGTTCTTTTATCATTTGTAATTGGATTACTTGGATATATAAATCATAAAAGTCCATATGATTAGAACCGGATTAATAAGATATTAGACAATATTAATCCATGAAAGGTTTAATCATTAAATATCTCTAGTCGTAGTATTATCGAGACTGGACATCGATAATGCGGAATAGGCTAGTATTGCACTTGTGCGCGTTATGGAAGCGTAACGGCATAGTTCTGATATATTTAAGTATTGGATACTTATGCAAGTGTGATAGGAGGTTCTGTTAGCCGTTGGACCGAGAACAGCTTCGCTCTGGATAGACCCATCGGAATCTCATTGGTAGTATGACTATGTGTCTATGGAAATCCGAATCAGGGTAGGTGTATTTGGTCTTAACCTGAGACTTGCATCGCTAATACTTGCGACAATCAGTACGCTTTGGTTTTAGTCATCCGGAGCTTTAACAGGTTCTGTGTACGCCTCTTCTGGGTATACTGAGAATCGTAGTGTATTGGGTGTGATGTCAAGATGAAAGTATCACTTCAGTCATATGGAGATGATGATCACGTAGGATACAGAACTGGTACTCTTAAATGCTGCAGCTATCGGGATAATATGACAAGGTCATGATTATCCGATTACAAAGACTAGTTGTTTGTGATCTGATATGTGCTTCGTACGGGGCAAACACAATTCCAGCCCTAAGCCTAGCATGTGACATCTGATACTGGATCGTAATGCGCAATACTTAGTATACTACGCTTGATAAAGATTATGTATTCCTTAAAACAATATTTCTGGAGAATTGGGTAGGAACGATGCTTTGCTAGATGCCAACCATGTCTTATAAATCGGTAAGAACGTGGTACTGGGTACGCACATATTCGGATAGTCTGATAACCGTATTTACTGCCAACATATTCAGGGATCTCATAGGTCGCTTCCCAAAGATTCACCGATGACATTTGACTCGAACATAATTAATATGGGATTAATTATGAGAGAGATAAAATTAATCTATGATTAATTGCGGTAAGAATTTATCTGGTATAAAATTCGGATAGAAGAGAGAGAACGATTAATTTGGAATTAATCGATTAAATAATATATTGGATATATTAATTTGAAATTAGATTTCAAATCAGAATTAAAATTGGATTTAAATTGCATGTAGGCCATTTGAGATGTGTGTTTGATGTTTTACGAAAAGAAAAATTATTTACTAACAGTAAAAAATGTACATTCTGCATGGATATAATCATTTTTCTTGGTTTCGTTGTGACTGCAGATGGCAGAAAGGTGGACGAGGAGAAATTTAAGTGATTAGAGATTAATCAGCACCAACCACGGTGTCTGAGGTTAGAAGCTTTTGTTGGGGAAATTGTGGAACCTCTAGGGTCGGATCGGTGCTCCGGGAAGCGGAAATGGGTCTAACCCATGGATATCAAGTATGAGTGTAATTTTAAATCATTTAATGAAATACTATATTCCATTACGAGTGTATAGGAAAAAATCATGATTGAATCGGAGTCCGGAAACTTAAAAACGAAGCAAAAAGTCGCACTTTTTTTTCATTGTTTTTTTTTTATTTCCTTCAGCTCACATTCCAGTGAGCTGGAGGAATTAGGGTCTTTGACCCTAATTCTTTCCGGCCTTCCCTAAACACTTCAAAAACACCCAAAATTAATTTTTAATTTCAAAACCAATATTAACACATGTTATAGAATAAAAATCAAGTTTTTCAAAATATCAAATATTTTTACAAAAACATAAATTTATTCCAAATACGTATTTGTGTAAATTTTGAATCCAATACACAAACCAAATTAGAATCCCAATAAGAAATGTCTCGTGAACAATTCTAGGTCACCCAAAGGTGGTCAAGTGATTCTAGAATGGTAGCCATATCTTTAAGCTTTAATCTAGAGTTCCAAACTCTAATTAATTATTTCATGTCCAACATGAACATCTTTGACCTAATTACAAGCATGTTGTGTTTATACTTCTAAAGTATCCTAACACAATTCATTAGCCTTATTCAACATTAAGCTATGTGATCATGCATCTAATACACAAATAAACATAGCTTAGGAGAAGATAAAACATTACCTAGTAAGCTTGATGTAAGATCCAATCTACTTCTCCTTTGTTGAAATTGTTGGAGAACCTCCAAGGTGTGCAAGCTTGACTTCAAGATCCAATCTTGTTTCCAATGCTTCCAAGCTTCACTTCAAGAACCAATCTTGATTTCTCCTAGATGAAATATTGTAGAGACCTCACAAGCTTCTCTAAACACTTCTCTAACTTAGGCTAATCTCTCGAGAATTTACTTGTATTTGTACTTCTTTCTTGTAATTAAAACATTCTTAAAGATTACTATTTATAGCAAAATTTAGGTAATTTTTAATTAATAAAAGTTGTAATCAACTTTTAAGTAGGCTTAATCTAATTTATCCAAATATGTATAATTAGGTGTGACTAACCTCCATTATCTTCCACTTTAATTTAATCCAATTAAATCAAGCCAATGATTAGGAAATGCATTAGTTAAATATTTTCCACCTTGATTTAATCCAATTAAATCAAGCCAAAACCACTTATTATTACATACTTACAATTACCATAATATCCTCAAATGGTAGAGATAATTATGATTTTACAATTAACTCCTTGTGTAATTATTGAATTAATGCAATTAATCTAATTAGGTCAAAGTAAATAATCAATGGTACCCAATAACACTTGATTATCTTAGTTGATAATTATAATATTGAATATTATCTTTTATCAAAAATATTTGGCTACCCAAGTGCTCAACGAGTACACTTCATATTGGGACTCTTTTAAGTTCAAACACGTTCGTCATATAAGCCTAGCTAATATTACGAACGACCTTTCTGAACTATACAAGTCGATGTCATCACATATGTTTAACAATCCCTTTATCGTAGGCTATCCGAGTTGTGCTTAGGAAACATAGAATATACCGTCAAGTTTTTGAGACGCACATCTCATGTCGATATGTCTACGATTCTTCATAACTGATGTGATCCACCATAGGTGATCGACTTTGGCCAAAGATTTAAGAATCATGACTTTACTAACATGGATACCTAAACCTCTTATGGTACACATACGAGCCGACAGATCCTATATTGCTTCGCACTTGATTACTGAGTGCATCGGTCCACACCTAACGAACATCTAGAGGCCAGACAATGAAAGGTTTCTGACATATATGGCATGAAAGTGTGGAGGATCTTACAAAAAATCAATGTTATCATATAGTCAAAGGATTACATATACTACTCGACTCGAGGAGATTCCTATTGACGGTGGTATGTACTTCCAACTATTTAGAATCACCTATGAGTCATTCAGTATTCACTTTAAAGAATACCCACATGTCTATACGAGTTTCTAAAACTCATGGTACATCGGGTTAAACCATTGAAACTCCAATTCCAATATACGACATGTGCTAGTCTTCTAGGTTATAGGAATTCGACCGTATTCCAAAACCAACGACTAGGAATATTTACTTTAAGAATAGTTTACACTTAGTGTCAAAACTATTCTAAGGTGGATGTCATTCTTAGCATATCTATACATCAATTTAATATGCGTAATGACAATACCATTATAAAGTATGAAATGAAAAATACAATTATTTTTTTAATAAATAATAAAATATACAATTCGAATTGGCACTCAAAGCACCAACTCCATCAAACTCCAACTGGCTTAGTGTCAATCTGGATGGTACTGTAGTCCCATCTCCTCCATATGTTTATCGAATAACTTAGGAGGTAAGGCCTTGGTAAGCGGGTCTACTATGTTGTCTTGTCCTTGAACCTTCAAGACCACTATGTCTTTTCATTCAATAATCTCTCTAATTACGCGGTATTTCCTTTCCACGAGTTTAGACTTGGAATACGTCCTTGGCTCCTTAGCTTGTGCGATGGCTCCGTTATTATCACAATACAATGGGATCAAATCTGCAATACTAGGCGTAACGTCAAGTTCTATAATAAAATTTCTAATCCAAACAGCTTCTTTAGTAGCTTCTGAAGCCGCTATAAATTCCACCTCAGTGGTGGAATCAGTTATTGAGCCTTGCTTTGAACAACACCAACTAATCGCACCACCGTCAAGGGTAAATATGTATCATGATGTGGATTTTCTATCATCTGGATCTCCCTGGAAGTCGGAGTCTGTATAACCCTTAACTTGTAGCTCATTTTCTCCATATATCAGAAACTTATTCTTGGTGCCTTTAAGATACTTTAGGATATGTTTAACTGTTGTCCAATGATCATTACCTGGATAGATTGATATCGGTTGGTCACACTGACGCCGAAACTGATGTCAGGTCTAGTACATAACATAACATACATTATGGTCCCAATACAAGAAGCATATGGCAAGTTAGACATTCTAACTATTTCTTCTTCAGTTTGAGGTGCCATTTTCTTCAAAAGATGTATGAAGTATCGGAAAGGTATATTTTCTGCCTTGCAGTTGGTAAAACCGTACCTTTCGAACATCTTATCTATGTACATCGATTGTGACAACCTTATAAGCTTCCTAACTCTATCTCGGTAGAGGTTTATACCTAGTATATAGGAAGCTTCACCCATATCTTTCATGGAGAAGTTCTTGCAAAGGTAGGCTTTCACATTTTGCATCATCTCTATATCATTTCCTATGATAAGGATGTCGTCTACATACAAGACTATGAAAACTATCATGCTCCCACTCACTTTCTTATAAACACGTCATTCTTCCTCGTTTTTGATGAATCCAGATAATCTAATTATCTCATCAAAACGACGATTCCAGCTTCGGGATGCCTGTTTAAGTCCATAAATAGACTTTTGGAGCTTATGAACCAAGTTTGAAGTCTCACTAGATACGAAACCCTCTGGTTGTTCCATATAGATATCCTATTCAAGGAATCCATTTAGGAAAGTTGTTTTCACATCCATCTGCCATATCTCATAGTCGTGATATGCAGCAATAGCTAAAAGAATTATAATGGATTTGAGCATGGCTACTGGTGAAAAAGTTTCCTCATAGTCAATCCCAGGACGTTGAGTGTAACTTTTTGCTACCAATTGGGCCTTAAAGGTTTCCACCTTTCCATCGGGCCCTCACTTCCTTTTGTAAACCCATTTACAACTAATAGGTTTAACTCCTTCAGGAAGTTCAACTAAGTCTCAAACTTGATTGGCATGCATTAAATCTATTTTGGATTTCATGGCTTCCTTCCATTTTCCCGAATCGATATCTAATATCGCTTCTTTATACGTAGTCAGATCTGTTTTCTCCAAGAGAAGAACATCAATGCTCACATCAGATGTTAAAAACAGTCTCTCGGGAGGCCTTGATATTCTATTCGACTTACATAAAACATGTGTTATAGATCTTTCACCTAGTTGGATCTCTGGTTCCATCCCAGGTTTTTTACTGTTGGGATCAAACTCGTCAAGTTTAATCTCTCTACAATTCCCACTTTCTCTCAAAAATTTCTTTTCAAGAAAAGTTACAAAGCGAACAACAAATACATTTCGTTGCTCGGAATCATAGAATTGATATCCTATGGAATTATCAGGATATCCAACGAACCTACATTTATACCCTCTGGGTGCTAGTTTATCCCGATGTGCAATTCTAAAGTATGTAGGACAACTGACTGGTGCAATCACACGCGTATAACGCAAGCGCACGTATCGTTTAAGTAGTATAAAAAGTATCGATCCCACGAGGATTTAATACCTAAGCTATTAATTTTATGAGGTAAAATTATTACTAGTATCTATTGGATTGATTGTTTGATTGGAATGGTGACTTAAATTTAAATTTAAATTTACTAGTATCAAATGGATGCCTTGATTCCAACATCTTTGTTGATCTCGGTACCACTTTTCAAAGTAATGGCTTGATATTACTCCTTCCCTCGGTTCCTTAGATTTGGTTCTGTGTTGCTGGGAAGACTTCCTGGCGGTCTGTAACTCTGAGCATTGGCCAGTTGTCCGATTTGATTCTCTCGTGCTTTAATGGAAGCAGATTGACTTTGAAACATAGCATCATTTTTTTACCTAAGTCAGCACTTTCGCTATTCCTGGTTATTTTTCATGTTTCTGGCCTTTATTCTGTTACTGTTGGAATCCGGGTGGTGGATTATTCTTTTGCCCTGAATTGTTGCTCCATGAGAAATTAGGATGATTCCTCCACC
The DNA here is from genome assembly GCA_019454045.1 of Zanthoxylum bungeanum. Classification (NCBI taxonomy): domain Eukaryota; kingdom Viridiplantae; phylum Streptophyta; class Magnoliopsida; order Sapindales; family Rutaceae; genus Zanthoxylum; species Zanthoxylum bungeanum. The sequence continues at coordinate 84,481 of SKCR01038792.1, read as the reverse complement.
CTGGGTTGTAGGTGTTGGAATATGGATTGTTCCACTGTCTGTTGAAATTGTTGACATAATTCACCGTCTCTTCTGGTTGATTTGGTTATGGTCCTCCTCCATAAGGTGAACTTGTGGATCCAATATTGCTTTGCATACCGAGAGTCTCCATAAATTTGCATATCTGATCTAGCTTGGCATTAACTGCTGTATTGGCTCCAACTTCATAAATTCCAGCAATTCGTTGAATCATGCTCCTTTCTGTTGGCCACAAGGAATTATTGTTAGCCATTTCTTCGATTAAGTCTCAAGCTTGATCTTCTCCTTTTTCCATTAGCGCTCCTCCAGCAGCAGCATCAACTGTGGTTCTCATCAGTCCAGATAGTCCATTATAGAATGTTTGGACTTGAAGCCATTTTGGAATCTCATGGTGAGGACATTTCCGAAGCAAATCTTTGTACATTTCCCAAGTTTCCGAGTCATGTTGTACAAATGATGCGATGTCATTCCTCAGTTTTGCTGTTCTGGCTGGTGGAAAATACTTTGCAAGGAATTTGGTGACTAGAGTGTTCCAAGTTATGATAGAACCTGCTGGTAGTGAATGTAGCAACACTTTAGCTCTATCTTTCAAGGAATATGGAAAAATTTGCAGTCTCATTGCTTCTTCAGCAGCTCGGTTGTAGTTGAAAGTGCCACAAACTTCCAGGAAGTTGCTGATGTGGGCATTAGGATCTTCAGTTGCATTTCCTCCAAACTGCACTGACTGCTGAATCATCTGAATGCATGTTTTGATGTCACATGCATTTGCTGGTAATAGAGGAAGTACAATACATAAAATGAAGTCATCCACCACCGGAATGGTTCTGTCTCGAATGGGAATGGGTGGTGCAACTTCTAAAGGTTCAGGTTCCATGTTAACAATTGCTTCTTGGACTTCTCGCCTTTCCCTTCTCAATTGTCAGATGGTTCTTTCAATTTCTAGCTCAAGCGGTCGGAGTTCAAAGCTTCTGGTTCGTCTCATGTAGTGTCTGAGAACCTGAAACACACGAAAACATAAATAATACGTGTGGGACACAGAAACTGGGCGACGCATGCTATTCCGGGCTCGCGGCCCGGTTGGGAGTACGGAGTAGCCCACGGGGGAATAAACCGGAGAATAATGGAGTCGTCACCCGGTGTGAACCGGGAAAATGAGATTTAAGGCCGCACTCACCCCTCGCAAGGGAAGACCTCAAACCGTTGGGTTCGGAATGGTCCCTTACTTATGTCACTTGTAATAAAAGGATTTGTGCAATAATCTAACCAAGCCTAAGCAACACATATTTCCAAGTGTATTCTACTTTTAAGTTCACATGCATGAAAGTAATCATCATAACGGCAAACAGGTAATAACACACTGCAATCTGATGAACATGTTTCGATCATATAATGCGGAAAACAAAGAACAACCTAAACATAAAGCAAATTCCAAACGCAAAACAAATGACTAATCATGCTTGAAAATGAACAACCAAATAGGCTAAATCATGCCTAAGGACCAAGTAACATACTAATGACCTAATCATGCTTGAATACCATCTCATGAACACATCAAAAAGATAAATGCAGAGATACAAATAGTATGATTGATTACATGATACAAGAGAAATCACCTAAGAAACAATTATGCATGACATGTGATGAAAATGACTCAATTCAGTGTACGCGCGTTTGTGCGGCGTTCATATCCGCGTTCGAACGTAGCATGTGATGGTGACACGTGGCACGGCGCACGTTAGCATGATCGATGTGGTGTTGACATGTGGCAGGCATATTTTAGCATTGGTACATTTTAGCAAACTTCGGCGCACGTTAGCGGTCGCAATGCAGAAACCTTGCGCGTCACGACGCACCAAATTACAATTTTGCCCTTTTATCCATTTTTCACTATTTTGGCCCCAAATTGCTCCCAGAGAGTCCTGAAACTTTATTTATCTACAAAATACCACAAAACACATCAAAATATTCACAAAACGCAAGAAACTATACAAAATATTAGATTAAATGAGTGGGAAATAGTGATATAATTACCACTCATCAACAACCCCAAATCTTTAAATGCTTAAGACTTGGGTTTCTACCGAACCATATCTAATAGAGGGTCGTAAAAACAACTTTTGATGGAACCCTATTAAGTATGTAGGCAGCAGTTTGTAAAGCGTAACCCCAAAGGTAATAAGGAAGATCTGTATAGCTCATCATTGTTCGCACCATATCTGTGGACAACAGAACCTGGGCGACGCCGTTCCTAGGCTCGCGGCCTAGTTTGGGAAGTACTAAATAACATGGAGTCGCCACCCGTGTGAACCGGGACAAAGATTTAAGGCCGCACTCACCCCTCGCAAGGGAAGACCTCAAACCGTTGGGTTCGGAATGGTCCCTTACTTATGTCACTTGTAATGAAAGGATTTATGTAATAATTTAATCAAGCTTAAGTAACACTTATTTCCAAGAGTATCATGCTTCTAAATTCTCATATTCAAGATAAAACTTATGTACACATTTCACATATATTTCACGTTTAAAATTGCATGCTTAACATATATCAACATAGCAACGAACATACAACTTCATTTGCATATTACATTCAGGAAAACACAAGCACACATATTAACCATACAAGCACACATATTAACCATACAAGCACACATATGGGCACTTTTCCAAGCGGTACGTGGAATTGTATCCCAAGTACAGACCGCACTACCGTCCATTCGGAATCGGGTACAGAATTTACGTCTGGGTTTCCATCCGATATACTGCAAGAAATAATACTCAAATGTTATCATGACATAAGCATATGAATGGTAATACATTAACATATTTGTATTTATAAATGTGGAGATAGCTACTAGGAAAACTATGCATGAAATCTAATGAAGAGGACTCAGTTCAGTGTGTTCGCGTTCGTGTAGCGTTCGTAAACGCGTTCGAACGGAAATGAAACAGAATGCTCACGTTCGAGTAGCATTCGTAAACGCGTTCGAACGGAAATGAAACAGAATGCTCACGTTCGTATGGCATTTGTTAACGCGTTCGAACGGAAATGAACAGAATGCTCACGTTCGTATGGCGTTTGTTAACGAGTTCGAACGGAAATGAGACAGAATGCTCACGTTCGTATGGCGTTTGTTAACGCGTTTGAACGGAAATGAGACCTGACACATGATAAGGCAAAAACACATGCGCGTTCGAGTTGCGTTCGTAAACGCGTTCGAACGGGAACAGACCTGATGCATGAAATGGGACACAATACATAAACACAAAATAAAAGGGCGCGGCGAAGTACTGCCGTAAAGGTGACCTTTTGGGGCTCTTGATCTCTCAAAGAGAGGACCTTTAGACCAACATACTAAGCCCATGCGCGTCACATCACACATACAAGAATAGAGCCAATCATATCAACCAAGTATGCCCGATTGAACACATCTTACATCCAATCTGAACACACATCAACCGGCGCGGCAAAGCATCGTGGTAACGGGTTTTAACCCCTCCCCATAAGGGATCTTTCATTCCACTTACTAAGCCCATGCGCTTGATTGAACCATACATAAAAGATAATAATATCAAACTAAGTATGCCCGATTGAACGTATCTCGCATCCAACCGAACACACATCAACCGGCGCGGCGAAGTAGTGTCACAAAGGTGGCCTTTTCGGCTCTTTGTCTCCCAAATGGAGGACCTTTGGACTAACTCACTAAGCCCATGCGCTTGGTTGAATCATGCATAACTAAACAACATATTGAATTCAAGTAAAGAGAACTAAATAAACAAAAGCAACACAACAAAAGAAAGATGGTGCCGTTTACCCAAGCGGTACGTGGAGTTGTGGCCCGAGTACAGATCATATTACCGTCCATTCGGAATCGGCTATGAAATTTATGTCCGGGTTTCCATCCGATATACCGCGAGAGTTGACACATCTCTCATTCATCCAATACCCACAACATATTACATTTCATAATTCATGCATGTTTATCTACTCAAAGACCACAACATGCATTCCAACATGACAATCATACAAGTAATACTTAATAAATAATGTGGAAAAAGAAAACAAGTGTGAAAGATACCCTCAGGTCTAACCTTTTAAGCCGTCTCTCGGACTCGCGTTCCACGAAGATCGGAAGGGGTACAGCTCCGCAACTTTTCTGGTTCACTGGTTCAGCGTCCTAGCTCACTGCTTTGCTGTTTTGCTTGCGGTTCGAACTCCGTTCTGCTCATATTCGGCTTCTGTCTTGCTGCTCACTGCACGGGCCACCTGTTTTAACGTTTTCAATAAACTATTACGAGTTTGTGTGGGTTCTTAGTGCAATTATATGTGATTATTTTTAAGATTATCTATGCAGTTTTTATGTTACTGTTTTTTAAGGATTTGGGCTGCTGTTAAGGTGATTTTGCTGCTGTTTGGGCGTGTAATACAGTGTGGCTTTTTTGTGGTAATTTTCGGTGGTGGAGGGCTGCTGTGTAGGTGGCTGTTTCGGTGATGTGTGGGGGGTTTGCGGAGGTGGTTTTCGGCTATGGAGGAGATGGTTGGGGCTATTTTGTTCTCTTTTTGTGTATATGTCAAGTGTGTTTTTCTTTTGTTTAGTCTCGGGTGTGTAGAGAGAGTCTGGAGAGATTTCGAGAGAGTTTGGGTGTGAATTCTATGCCTTGGGCGTGATTAGGTTGTGTCCCGCCGAGGATGGCTTTGGTTAGGGGTTGTTTATATAGAAGATGTCTAGGGTTTCACCTTGTCTCACAAGGAAGAGATCTTGTTTCCAAATTAGGAGAGATGAGAAAGGTATACACAAGATTGAGGGGGGACAAAATATTTTAAGTTAGGAAGTTGTAATATTTAATTTGTGTTGGTTTAGGAATACAAATATTTTATATTGGTAATCATCTTATTAGATTAGGAAGTCAAATATATGATTGGCTTTAATTGGTTAGGATTGATTTTAATTAGGTATATCTTATTTTAATTTTGGGTATGATTTTAGTTTAAGTTAGGTAAATATTTTATTTAATTGGTAAATGGTTTAAATGTTTTATTTAATGTTTAATGTTTAAATTAATATTTATTTATTTAATTTGGGATGTGTTTTATGGGCTTTGGGGAGCTAAATGGGCTGGGTGTGAGGCTAGCAGCAAAACCAGAATTACCGACACCGTTCGAACGCTTCCTCGAACGCGACACGAACACCCGCAATCTGTTTTCCGTTCGAACGAAGTAGCGAACGCAGCACTAACGAAGACAGTGAGCTTGTTTATTCTGAATTTCCCCTTCCGATATCCATTTCCCGCGGCTGTCGTGACTCAAAAGGTAGTGCCTCCAAATGAGGCTCATCATCGGGTTTCACATGCGAAAATGCAATGCCTACAGTATCCAATAAAATACGATTTCTACGCTCAGACATTCCATTGTGTTGAGGTGTTCCTGGTGGGCTATATTGGGCGAGAATTCCATTCTCCCTTAAATAATTTCTGAATTCTTCACTCATGTATTCACCGCCTCAATCTGATCTAAGGCACTTGATGAATTTACTGGTTTATTTTTCTACTTCGTTTTGGAATATTTTGAATTTGTCAAATGTTTCCGACTTATGTTTCATCAGATAGACATATCCATATCTAGACTTGTCATCTGTGAAAGTCACAAAGTATGTTGAACCATCATGAGTGGCATGATTTAATGGACTACACACATCGCTGTGTATTAGCTCCAGTAAATCTCCAGCACTGTGTCTAACACCTTGAAATTAGGCCTTTGTCATCTTTCCTTGGATACATGAGTCACAAATCGGATAAGGATCTAAGGTAAGATTTTCAATCAAATCATCCTTTACCAATTTGGATAGACGTCTAACACCTATGTGGCCCGATCTCATATGCCATAATTCATTATTATTTAGTTCAAACTTCGTACTTGTATTTTTCTCTATATTAAAGACATCTCTATATGTTTCCAAAACATAGTGACCGTTTGATAAAGAACATTCACATTTCAATAAATTTTCTTTATCATACAAACATAAAGTTTCATCCTTAATGTTTATTATATATCCCTCTTTATCTAATATTGGCAGTGATATTATTTTTCTGATAAGTGGGGGAACATAATAACAGTCATGTAAATCTAATTTACATCCATTTGGGAGATCTAGAATAATTGTTCATATGGCCTTGACATCCAATGTCTCGCCATTGCCAACTCTAAGCTGGATCTCCTCATTATTCAGCCTTCTTTTAACCCTCATTTCCTGCAGGGAATTGCAAATATCAGTAGGACTGGCAGTGTCTAACACCCATCCACTATTTGCATCTAAGGCTAATGAGATGTCAATAATTGGAAAAATACAAAGCGTACCTGAGGGTCCTACTTTTCCTTTTAGCTTTGGACAGTCATTCTTCCAGTGTCCAGACTTCTTCCATTATAGACATTGGTTACGAGCTACTTTCGGTTTTGCGCCTTTGCGCTTCTTGGAGTTTTTCTTTGATATCTTTTTCTTCCCCATCTTTATTTTCTTTGACTTCCCAGAAGTCTTTGAAGAGCCAGCTCCACCATGGAGATATAGTGTGGGGTTTTCTTTCTTCAAATCTTGCTCCGCCATGTGTAGCATGTTATGAAGTTCTTCGTATGTGGCTTGCATCGAATGCATATGGAAATTTAATACAAAGTCAACATAAGAACCAGGCAAAGAATACAAAATCAAATTACGGCCCAGTCGTTCATCAAACACAATGCCCTGTCGTTCCAGATATCGAATTTGGTCTATCATGTTCAAAACATGAGTGCTGACAGCTCATCCCTCCTTGAGTTTAGCACGGAACAATTCCTTAGACCTTCGATAAAGTTTCATCTCTTGATTTTCCTCGAACAACTCATTGAGTGTTCGCATGATGCTCCAAGCATCTGGTACTTCTATGTACTGTCTCAGCAAATCTGGAACCATCGATCCTAAGATGTAGGATTTCACCTTCAGGTTATCATCCTTCCATCTATCAAAAGTTTCTCGCTCTTCTGGAGTGGAGTCAGGATCGATATCAACATGATGTGGATTGATTGTGACATAAGTCAACTTTTCATACTCCAAGACAAGGCGTATGTTCATTTCCTATTCGAAATAGTTTTTGGCTCTTTTTAGCTTATTGGAATCCAAAAGTTTCATCAATTGATTAGTTACAGCCATCTACAAGACAATATTTTTGAGTAGTAGCAGAAAAATTTTCATTTCAAAAGTGATAACATTAATTGATTATGGAATTTTAAATCTATTAGTGCCATCCCACTACTTTACGTAATTCTGTAATCTCCCTTAACGAAAAAATAGAAATTTGACTATCAAAATTTCATAGCGGGAAGTGGATCCCATGACATTTACTCCAGCCTCACACTAATGACGATATTGGCCTTTATAAACTAATTAGGTGGACCTCCAGGGTCAATCACTTCATGTGACTCCTAGTTTGGTCCTGAACCGTTTCTTATCCTCACACTAATGACGATATTGGATTAAGACGTGTTCTAGGTGTATACCTGTGAATGTGCACTAATGAGCTTCGTATGTACACCCTCACACTGATGATGATATTGGGCGACTACGTTAACTCATCACACTACATCTAATATTTTACCGGAGTGACCTAAGTTCCGAGCACTTATACCCTCACATTAATGACGATATTGGATATAAGTAGTAAGAACTCATTCATCTCTGTATTGACAAGACGGACCATCCAATAATGCTCCAACATTATTAATATTATTACTTAAAAGTAATCACCTAATCACGGGAGTTTATGACAATCAAGTCATTAACTTTATTAGGTCAAAGTTTTAATTTAAAACATGCAATACATATCCAATATGTCTTATGCATAATTAAATTAAAACTATTATGACATAGATTCAAAACATGTGTTGTGTGGTTCGGCCTTTGCTACTGATATCATTCTGTTGGGGCAGTTGTGGAACCCCTAGGGTCGTATCGGTGCTCCGGGCAGCGGAAATGGGTCTAACCCATGGATATCAAGTATAGGTGTAATTGTAAATCATTTAAAGAAATACTATATTCCATTACGAGTTTATAGAAAAAAATCGGGACTAAATTAGAGTCTGGAAACTCAAAAACGAAGTAAAATAAAATTATCGCGCGCAGTGCGCGTACGTACGCGCTACAGTACGTGCGTGCACTATAGCGTCAGTCACACATTTTTTAAAATATCAAATACCCTAATTCTTTCCGGTCTTCCCTAAATACTTCAAAAATACCCAAAATTAATTTTTAATTTCAAAACCAACATTAACACATGTTATAAAATAAAAATCAAGTTTTTCAAAATATCAAATATTTTTACAAAAATATAAATTTATTCAAATTACGCATTTGCGTAAATTTTGAATCCAATACACAAACCAAATTAGAATCCCAATAATAAATATCTCGTGAACAATTCTAGGTCACCCAAAGGTGGTCAAGTGATTCTAGAATGGTAGCCATAGCTCTAAGCTTTAATCTAGAGTTCCAAACTCTAATTAATTGTTTCATTCCCAACATGAACATCTTTGACCTAATTACAAACATGATGTGTTTATACTTCTAAAGTATCCTAACACAATTGATTAGCCTTATTCAACATTAAGCTATGTGATCATGCATCTAATACACAAATAAACATAGCTTATGAGAAGATCAAATATTACCTAGTAAGCTTGATGTAAGATCCAATCTACTTCTCCTTTGTTGAAATTGTTGGAGAACCTCCAAGGTGTGCAAGCTTAACTTCAAGATACAATCTTGTTTCCAATGCTTCCAAGCTTCACTTCAAGATCCAATCTTGATTTCTCCTAGATGAAATGTTGTAGAGACCTCACAAGCTTCTCTAAACACTTCTCTAACTTAGGCTAATCTCTCAAGAATTTTCTTGTATTTGTATTTCTTTCTTGTAATTAAAACATTCCTAAAGCTTGTTATTTATAGCAAAACTTAGGTAATTTTTAATTAATAAAAGTTGTAATCAAATTTTAAGTGGGTTTAATCTAATTTGTCCAAATATGTATAATTAAGTGTGAGTAATCTTCATTGTCTCCCACTTTAATTTAATCTAATTAAATCAAGCCATGGATTAGGAAATGGATTAGTCAAATATTTGCCACCTTGATTTAATCCAATTAAATCAAGCCAAAACCACATATTATTACATAGTTACAATTACAATAATATCCTCAAATGGTAGAGATAATTATGATTTTACAATTAAGCCCTTGTGTAATTATTGAATTAATCCAATTAATCCACTTAGGTCAAAGTAAATAATCAATGTTATCCAATAACACTTGATTATCTTAGTTGATAATTATAATATCGAATATTATCTTTCATCAAAAATATATGGCTACACAAGTGCTCAACGAGTACACTTCATATTGGGACTCTTTAAGTTCAGACACGTTCGTCATATAAGCCTAGTTAATATTTACATAATTCGGCCACCTCCGAATTCACGAAGAACACGAACGACCTTTCTGAACTATACAAGTCGAGGTCATCACATATGTTTAACAATCCCTCCATCGTAGGCTATCCGAGTTGTGCTTAGGAAACAAAGAATATACCGTCAAGTTTCCAAGACGCACATCTCATGTCTACGATTCTTCATAACTGATGTGATCCACCCTATGTGATCGACTTTGGACAAAGATTTAATAATTGTGACTTTACTAACATGGATACCTAAACCTCTTATGGTACACATACGGGCCGACGGATCCGATCTTGCTTCGTACTTGATTACTGATTGTATCGGTCTACACCCAACGAACATCTAGAGGCCAGACCATGAAAGGTTTCTGACATACATGGCATCAAAGTGTGGAAGATCTCACACAAAATCAATGATATCCTATAGTCAAAGGATTACATATGCTACTCGACTCGAGGAGATTCATATTGACGGTGGTGTGTACTTCCAACTAGTATGAATCATCTATGAGTCATTCAGTATTCGCTTCAACGAATACCCACATGTCTATACGAGTTTCCAAAACTCATGGTACATCGAGTTAAACCATTGGAACTCCAATTCCAATATACGACATGTGCTAGTCTTCTAGGTTATAGGAATTCGACCGTATTCCAAAACCAACGAGAAAGAGTGTGACGCAAGTGGCATAAGTATTGGTGCTGTATTGATGTAAGAGAAAAGACCTATTGAGTACTTCGGTGAGAAGTTGAATGAGGCAGCTTTGAGGTATCTCACGTACGATAAGGAGTTGTATGCACTTGTACGAGCACTAGAGAATTGGCATCATTACCTGTGGCCTAAGGAGTTTATGATACGCACAGATCATGAGAGTTTGAAACACCTTAAGGGGCAAGGAAAACTGAACAAGAGGCATGTTAGATGGATGGAGTTTGCATAGACATTCTCTTACGTCATCCGCTACAAACAAGGTAAGGAAAATATAGTTGAAAATGCCTTAACGCGCATATATGTTTTACTTACTTCTTTAGGTGCTAAAATGTTAGGGTTTGAATTTATTAAAGAGTTTTATGCATGTGATATGAATTTTTGTGATATGTATGCTACATGTATTAAGTTTTCATTTAGTAAATTCTACCAGCATGAGGGATTTCTATTTAGAGAAAATGAGTTGTGTGTCTCTTCTTGTAGTATACGTGAGCTATTAGTGAGAGAGGCTCATGGAGGCGGACTAATGGGGCATTTTGGAATTTGTAAGACCATATGAACCTTAAAATAGTATTTTTACTGGCCTAAGATGAAGCACGATTTAGAGCGTATTTGTGATCAGTGTCTCACTTATAGAAAGGCCAAATCTAGGGTGAAGCCCCATGGATTATATACTCCATTACCTGTACCTAGTGAACCATGGGTGGATATTTCGATGAATTTTGTGTTGGGTTTACCTAAGACTAAACAGTGTAAGAATTCCATTTTTGTAGTGGTTGATAGATTTAGCAAAATGGCACATTTCATTACATGCCATAAAACTGATGATGTCACTAATGTAGCAGAATTGTTCTTTAGAGAGGTAGTACAGCTACATGGGATTCATAGGAGTATAGTTTCATATAGAGATGTCAAGTTCTTAAGTCATTTCTGGAAAGTTTTGTAGGGTTAGCTATGGACCAAACTGATTTATTCTACTACATGTCACCCTCAAACGGATGGTCAGAAATAAGTGGTCAATCGGATATTGACTCAATTACTTTGTACTATAGTCACTAAGAATTTAAAGTCTTGAAAATAGTATTTGTTATTTATAGAGTCTGCATACAATATGTGCATTCATTCTTCTACTTCATATTCACCTTTCAAAATTGTGTATTGATTTAACCCACTAATGACATTGGATTTGTTGCCTTTGCCTGTTGAGGAAAGAGAAGGTTTATATGGGAAAATGAAAGCAGAGTTGGTGAAACAAATACATGAGAAAGCACGTGAACACATATTACGGAAAAATAAACAGTACGTTTTTCATACGAATAAGGGCCGTAAATGCGTGGTGTTTAAGCCTGATGATTGGGTTCGGCTACATATACGTAAGGAGAGGTTCTCGATTCAAATGAGATCCAAGCTTCAACCTCGAGGAGATGGTCATTTTCAAGTCATCGAAAGGATCAATGATAATGCATATAGGCTTGACCTACCTGGTGAGTATAATATTTCTGCTTCATTAAATGTTTCTGATTTTTCCCCTTTTGATGCAGGTGTCTATTCGAGCTCAAATCATTTTCAAGAGGGATGGGTGATGTGATCCTAGCAGCACATGATTCGGTCCAAAGCATAATTGATCCAGTCCATGTACCAGTTGGACCAATTACAAGACACAGAGCTTAGAAGATCAAAGACGATATGGCAGGCCTAGCCCAACGTCATAGAGCCGAATTGAACAAGCACGTTCGAGACCAATTGGACTTCAAGGAAGAGGGTTTTAGAGTTATACATTTGACACAAGTCATCGATGGATCGGTTTCAGTTATTTAAGCTAATTTTCATTATACTATTATTTATTTGCATGTATGGAACAAAACGTGGATGCCCGTTTTATTTATCAGTTGTGTTAGTTTTTTTTTATTTATTGTGGATTTCATAATGGGCTATGAATTGGGAGTTATGAGCTTTAGTTGGTAATGGGTAGCTTATGACTATTTTTGACTTTTGGATTTTTAGGATTTGAGCATGTGACTAGCACCATTATTTTTGTGCATGAATAGTAACTATTTGGAAGATTAAGAATTTTTTCCAAAGTTCAGTTATTGAACAAAAACTCATCAAAGGGTTGGCAGCCTTTGTGGCGTCCTTTTTACTGGCAAAATTCATCTAAGTCCATCTCCAAGGGATTTCAAAGACAGGTTTCTTAGGGGTCTTTGAGATCTTCGAATGTATTTTATCTTTTCCATATCCAGTCTTCCGATCATTCATTCATTCCATGGAAACATGCACAGGCACATACATGACAAACCATCCAAACATCATTCAAATACTCATTTATATACATATGTTTCAAACATATGAATATACATATTACTACGAATTAAAATGTCATATATCTTCATTTATCGATCAATCATATTCATTTTCAGAATTTCTATCTTGAAACATTTAATATAATATCTTTACCAAATAAACATATTCGTTCGGATAGAACTTAGCTTAAAATTATTCCTTATCTCACTTAACCATCCCAATCTCTATACAAATAATCGCATGTATGAATCGATAACAAACTTATTTCATTTATCGATCCTTTATACTTGAACTATTCATAGCTTATCATCACATACATATACAAACCATTACGTGTTCATACACTTACATGCATCAATATATACATGTAGCCATCAAACTTTTCACTACATATCATAGCATTATCCTCAACATTACACTTCAAAACACATCAATACGAAATGAATAATAGAAACAACAAAATCCATACATGTGATGGTCAACAAACTCAACTATTCATGATCTCGAAGTCATTTCTCAAATCCATCTTTTAAGTATCCTAAACCTTACAATCGTGTATATATATATATATATAACACGAAATGAATAATCCGAGAAATCATCGCATAGGTTACTTACATGGCTTCGCGAGTACTCTAGGTCCTAGTCAAATCTGTCAAAATAATTGGAGAACCGCCGTCAGAATCGCATATTTACGAAATTCTCCAGTTAACTAAGACAAAATTCCGGATCATTCCAAAATAACCAAATCAAGTCTGATTCTAATTATTTCGGTTCCATTATTCCTAAAACATCATTACAAACTAATTAATGCCACTAGTTAACTTAAATCCTCGATTTACGTATTTTTGGAAAATCTTCTGAAAAAGTTCCGTAAAAGCTACGAAAGGGTCCCGAACCCTCCAAGTCTTCCCGGATTTATCCTAACACTAAAATATATCATCATATACGACTCATATCTATCATTACGATAAAAAAACATATTAATACACAGAAAATCCATTTTACCGAAAACTTACATAATCTATCGGATCGATCTAATTCATTATGTTTTCACTCAGATTCTACCAAATACACATATTCAATATACTTATACTCAAACAATTCAATTCATACAATTACGGTATTCAACAAAGTTACTGGAAACATCCAAACATTTAACAGAAAACTTGAAATTAGTGACTTTTTACCGACAAGTCTTATCGAGATTTCGAGGCCATATATGGACTCTAAAATATCCCACGAACGTGCTGGAATCGACGAAAGTTCGATCGGAGGTACTATTCATTTGTGTGTCACTATTTACCACCTATTTCTTCCTCGTTTTGCATGAAACCAGGCACGGAACATAAAATTCATCACTGCCAACTTATAGTACTCTCCGAGATCTTTGATTTGGTGGGTGGCTCGGGCCGTGAAACGAAACAACGAGCCGGGATCGAAAAAAGTAAGTCCCACGTCACTCTCTTTCATCAGTGTTTCTGACATTGACGCCGGCCACCGTTGGACGCAGGGTGGCCGGACGCCCCTTCTGGTGCCATCGCAACGATCGACAGTGGTTGGCTGGCCGCCGGCGCGACCTGGCAGTCGCTACTTCGGTTTTTGAGATTGGGGGTGTTTTGAGGAAATGAGGGAATCATGCTATTTTTGTAATTTCTGAAAACTATGAGGTATTTATAGAAAAATTTCTAAAAATTACGTTCAGACTCCGCAAATTTGCAATCAGGCCCCTATCATGGGCTTTCTCGAAAATTCACATTTTTGAAATCGTTCTGATGCAAATTTTGAAAAGTGTTCAACACAAATATTATTCATCTCGGAAAAATGACTCTGATGGTTCAAGAATTAGCTCAATCGGAGTTCATTAATACATTAAGAATTCACTTGTAATTTTAATAGCCGAAACAAGAAATTTTTACGCGTATAACGATATAATCAGGAATCGCGTAACCGGATCTCGAAACCACGCGTTTTCCAATGCCATAAAGTTTCATTTCAAAACACTCTGATTTATTTTCCAACACATAAACTCTTATTTTCGATTAATATTCAGTTCTAAATTCTTAACTTTAATTCGAAAACCTTCCAACACTGTTCCGAAAAATTTGAGATATTACACATTGTGTCGTGCAATACACATTGGTGTATTTATGTAAAAGGATGTTATGGACTGTATATGTAATTGTGGCTACGAGCCATTGACTATTGAGATTTGATGTAATTTGGTTGAACCGGAGGTCCTCTTCTATGATATCACTACTACAAAACTTATAATAACTATCATCTTTTATTTGAGTATTTATGATGATTTTTTTGAAAAAAAATCATCATAATTTTTTAAATATAACAAAAGATGATAGTTTTTATAAAAACTGGCATCTTTTGTTAGTAAAAAGATGATAGTTTTTATAAAATTCGACATCTTTTGTTTTATTTAAAAAATTATGACGATTTTATGGAATTATAGTTATAAATACTCAAACAAAAGATTACGGTTATTATAAAAACCGACATTTTTTATTTTTAATGAATGTTTTTATTAAAATCGTGGCGTTATTAAAAATAAGTTTTGCAACAGTGGGGGCTCCTAATTGTCAACATATATAATCATAGTATTCGATTAATTTATTGTTTCACTTCAGAAATTAAGCAATCTTGATTTAATATCTTATTTATTCATTCCTCATCTTTTGCTCAAGTAATTTCTTTTGGAGAAGGCACTTATACAATGTTAATATTCATTTTTTGGTTTGCAGGTAAATGAAAGTTTGAAAAACGGATTAAGGAATTTTATTGAACATATTTTTGATGTTCTAAATGGATGGAGCCATATTCATTTGATGCTTGTTGACGGCGGGTTTTGGTCTCAGGGTAATATTGGAATATCACTCCCGAAGAAATCCTCCCACAATAGTGAATTTGTTTGGTTATGGGGGACCAAAGACAAATTTAGCAAAAAACAGATAAACACACCAATCAACAATGAGATTTAACGTGGTTCGGTGGATTTGGATCCGACCTACGTCCACGTACACAAAAAAGATGGTACTTTTATTACTTAAACACTCTTCTTGGGTCTCTACAAGTCAGAGCTTGAAGATTCAGATCACTAATTTTTTTGATGCCTTTTACACATACTCTGCCCTCCTATTTATAATAGTATAGAAATCAGACTCCTATTTGCATAAAATATCCTAGTTGAACTCAGTCTTCTTTTCTTGCAGGGATTCCTAGTCTAATATTGCCTTCTCTTTTCTTATTCCTTTTCGGATTCTTATTTCATTTCCTTGTGAGAGTAGGATAATTTGCTTATCTTATCCGCAAGAATAGGGTGTCATTATCTTTGAGCATATCTCGCTCGTCGGTCGGTCTCCATGAGGTCGGTCATGATAGTCTTTTATGCTGAGAGTGTTTCTGTCGACCTGATAGTGCCCGGTTATCCGATCTCAAGTGGTCGGTCACCTATCATCAAGTGTTCGGTCTCTTACTGTATAGTGGCCGGGTCGGCTTTGATGATCTCAACCAGTCAGGAATTACCCTTATGTCCTCGTCGTGCTGCCTTAAATATCATAGTGCCTGAAAACACCATCAACAATGCTCATACAAAAATAATTATCGTGCATTGCGATATTTAATTTTCTTCGAAAATTATTAATTACTTATGTATTATTTTTAGAGTATGACAATGAAGAAGATCAGTTGGAAAATAATATTAGAAATATGATTAAATAAAAAATACGAACATTTTTTTTTGAACCATCAGATCAAATTTCCATGCAATAATTAAGAGATTAAATTGTGAATCAACTCTATTTGAGAATGTAACTAATCTTTATCTTTCAATTTATTTATTTATTATAAACGATAATTTTCATTATTTTTGCATTTGAAACAATGTAATAAATCTTTTAATATGTTAAATTTACCACAATTGCTTGATTATATGTTGATTTTAATTGGATATTTAACTTTTAAGGATATAAATATCAAATTATTATATTTCAAATATTTTTGGTTATAAAAACAAACAACTTAACACTTATATTCAGATATTGAGAAAGAAAGATAAATATATTATTTAGACATTTGCATTTAAACCTATTCAAAATTTAGAAAAAAAAAAAACAAAACAAAAGCTATCATGTATATTAGAACAAATCCCTTGAATTTTTTTTTTTTTTATTAAGAAACCCCTTGCATGACAGATAAAATACTGTCAAAATGGTCTATAGTTAGTTTATATTAGAATAAAGTGAAAATAAGCACTAACCCTCTAATGTTTGATAAAACTAATCGAAATCCCCTAATATTTAAAAATTAAACAAAACTCATCTATTTTGTTATAACAGTTCTCTTAATTAAATGTTATCTTTATTTATCATTTTACAATTTTGCCACTTATGGAAAACTTAAATGCTTTAGAAATATTTCCAAAAAATACTTAGGAAATATGAATTGAATTAAATGATGTAAAAATTAAATGTTTTGCACATTTTAAAATATCATTTAATTCTAACATTTTAGCTTCTCTTTATTATTAATTATTAAAGATATTTAAATCATTAGACTTGATTCATATTTCCTAAGCATTTAAATTTTCCATAAGGGGCAAAATAATTAAATGATAAATACAGATAACATTGAAGAGAGTTGTTATAGCAGCAGATGGTTTTGTTTAGATTTTTAAATATAAAGGGATTTTGATTAGTTTTGTCAAATATCATGGGGTTATGCTCATTTTCCCTTAGAATAAATTCAATATTTATTAATTGTCAAAATTTATCAAATGAGCTTCACGTAGATCCCACTTATTAATTAATGGTTCAACACAAACTCAATTTAAGATTGGATCCTAAATAAATTTTAAATAATTATACATATTCAAAGTTAATTAGGGGCAATGATAAAATTTTAAAACTCAATCTGAACGATTTCATAAAATGAAAAGAAAGCAATATCATATTTAAATCATGGTTTGGAAATTTTCCAAAAGCCCTCAAGCTGGTCGTATAATGAATCCGCCCATGTGCCCAAATGTGTAAACTCCTTCCAAATTTTTCATCAACGAAAGCTCCACTTTGTTAATTTCCATTCTTTGTTTTGTTTCTAATTTTTCTTTCAACTTTTTTCTGAGCGTGTAGTAAGCAAAATGGTGGTCGTCGTTGAGGTTGTTTCTCATCACTTATCATGAGGGCATCTTGAAAAACTTTCAAATTTTTTTGTGAAAAATGAATTTTCAGGTGGATAAATTTTTTCTTAAAAGTGTATTTTTGATAATTATCGAGTGCAAAATAAATAATTTTCTCTATCAAATGGATCTTGGAACACTTTGTCACTTTCAAACCATTTATAGAAAATTGAACTTTCAACGAAGAGTAGGTGGACAAGAGATAATTTTCCCTTAATTAATTTAAATTTGTTCTGTGGCCGTTTACTTTTTCTAGGGTTAATTCACTTTTGCGTCACTTGAAAAACTGGTTTTACTTTTTCTTCATCACTAAGTGATAAGACATAAACAATCTTTATGTGAAAAATAAGAATAAAACTGTGTTACATCAAGATTTTTTTTTTTTTTTCTGACCATAATTTTATATATGCAATGAATATTATTAGAAGAGTATTGATGCAAATTCAAGTTGCCATGGTGCTGATTTTCTCATGAGAATTATGTGTGGTTGATCATAAGCTGGTTTGATTTCTTATTCTAACCCTTAGATTAATTTCATTGAATCATAAGTCAGTGCTGAGTTTGTCTTAAGTACTAAATCAGCTGTCAGAATTTATCTAAAGTGGATTTCAAGTGGATTTTATTTATTAATGGAGTATTTAGTACAAAATCAATTCAATACTAAATCCTAATTAATTCAATTATGTTGAATTGTGAATATGAACAACATCATATTGCATAATAAGTAATATGTTTCTCGTTTTGACATGATAAACGTGGATAAGATCAAATTGACTGATTATTAAAGGTTAATGGTTGTTTCATATAACATAATATATATAGGAATGCAAAAAAAAAAAAAAAAAAAAACGTGGCATAGCTTATTGGAATTGAACCTAATTAAGGATAAAGTCTTGAATCTTGACAAAGGTTTTTATTTGTTTTTAAATAAAATAAATTGATTTGGGGTTAGAAGATATGGGAAAATTCGATAAACATTATTCGTGGTTACAAGTTATCTAAAGTGGATTTGTAATATCCTAAGTTTTCGGAACAGTTTTGAAAGATTTCCAAATTAAAGTTTAGGTTTTGGAACCGTATGATATTCGAAAATAAGAATTTATGTGTTGGAAAATAGGTCGGAATATTTTAAAGTGAAGCTTGATCACGTTGGAAAACACATAATTTCGAGAACCGGTTACCTGATTCCTGTTTATATTTTTATACACGAAAAGTTTATTATTTCTGCTATAAAAATAGTAAACGGAATCCGATTAATTTGATTCTTGAACCATTGGACTCTTTTCTCCGAGACGAAAAACTTTTGTGTTGATCACTTTTCGTAATTTGCATCAGAAAGGCTTCCAAAATGTGAATTTATGAGAAAGCACCATGGCAGGGGCCTAGCAGCAATTTTAAGGGAGTCGAAATATAATTTTCCAAATTTTTCTATAAATACCTTGAAGTTTCCAGTAATTTACGAAAAACTCATAATTCTATAAGCCCTTTCACTCGACCCCCCCTCCAAAATCGATTTGGAGAAGACCTGGGGGCGCCAGCGGCCAGCCGGCCATTGCCGGCCGGCGCGACGGCCCAGAATGGTGCGTCTGCCACTCCTCCATCTTGTGGTAGCCGGAGACAGCCCCCAGAACGCCGGCATCAGCGGCAAGAGAGAGAGAGACGCGCGAGTGTGGGTATTCTGATCCCGACTCATCATTTCATTTCACGACCTGAGCCACTCTCCAAATCAAAGCTCTCGGAGAGTACTATAAGTTGCCGATGATGATTTTTACGTTCCGTACATGATTGCACATAAAACGAGGAAGAAAGAAATAGTGAATAGTGTCCTTCGAATGAACAATAGCTCTTATCGAAATTCCATTGATTCTAGTGCATTCGTGGGATCGTTGGGAGTGCGTATATGCCTTCGAAATCTCGGTAAAAGCTCTTGGTAATAATTCGCTAATTTTAAGTTTGTCGTTAAATGTTCAGATAGATCTAGTAGCTTTGTAGAGTCGTGTAATGATAAAATTTCAATTGTTTGAGCATGAGTATATTGAATATGTGTATATGGTAGAATCCAAATGAAAACAGAACGAATTGGATCGATCCGATAGATTATACAAGTTTTCAATAAAAATAGGATTCGCATGTATTGATATTTTTCTGATTGTAATGTTAGATATGAGATATATATGATGATATGATAATGTTTCGTGATTCTGGGTAGGTTCGGAGGCTTCAAGATCCTTTCGTAGCGTTTGCGGAAACTTTTTGGAAGATTTTCTAAAAATATATAAATAGAGAATTTATGTTATTTGATAGTCTTGGAATGATATGTTATGATGAATTAGATATATTTGGATGGTTTTGGAGGTATAGGATAGATCCGAATGGTTTTGAAAGATTTTGGGGTTTTGTAACATGAAGTGAATTTGACGTTATAGATTTATAGTATAAGATATTTTAAGATTAATGAAATTGAAATCATTGAAATCGGACTTAATCTGGTTGTCCCGAAAAGATCTAAAATTTTGTCATAGTTAAGTCAAGAATTCTGTAAAGTCGCGATTCTGATGATATTTCACCATTTATTTTGATAGATTTGACTAGGACCTAGAGTGATCGCAAAGCCAGGTAAGTAACCCATGCGATGAGTATTTGATTTTTTGATTCGTGTTTTAAATATATATAGATATGATTGAAATATTTAGGATAATATGAGGATAGTTAAGAGGTGGTTGGGAACGGAGTTTGAGATGAGTTGGTTGGTTTTCCTTATGAAATATGGTAAGTACATGGGTCAGATATATGTGGGCGTAAATGTATCCATATTTATAAAGATTATGTATGGTTAAGTTAATCGACCACCATGGGTATGGATTTTTGTTATTGCTATAATATGAAATGAGATACATGATGAGTTTAATGTCTATATGCATGTATTTATGCACGTAAGTGTATAAACCTGTAATGGTATATATATGTATATGTAAATGTAAATGAATATGTATATATATAAGCATATGTTCACGTATTTGTATATGTATGTGATGATAAGATATACATAATTTGAGTATACAGGATCAGTAAATGGAATAAGTTATGATTTTCGAATTTGTATTAGCATATGTATGTGATGAGCGGAAAATATATCAATATTTACCGTCCCTTTTACTTAATATTTTGTTTAGTTTCTCGGGTTTGATGAACGTTTTGATATGTTTTAGTTTATTTTGCAGATAAAATAATATTGGGACTTAATGAAATCATTTAGGATGAAATATGGGTCAAATAAGGGAAAATATTGGACTTTACATATTAATTTTGGAGATTGGAAACTTGAAAGGGCGTTTTAACGAAGTACAGTTTTGGAAATTCCAATTTTACGCATCTGTCGTATTTTGGGCATAACGTTTTACTCTGATATCGGATTGAGCTGATTCAAGTTCCAGATTAAATAAGACTCAAAGATCTAGTACTTGGAAAGACAAAATAATTTCGAATTCTGAAGATTTCATGCCCGAAATTGATGAATCATCCAGAAGTGTGTTGTGTGTAATTATTAAAGTCATTTTCAAAGTAAAAAGTAAATTAATAAATAAATAATAAAAATTATCAAATCACCACCAAACATGATAAGCAATTAGTGGAGCAATTAATAATGGATTTGGTGGAGCATTTAGTGGAGCAATTAATAATGGATTTGGTGGATGATTTGATGAAGGCAAAATTTTGCCTATAAATACCAAGTCATTTCATTTGTAAATTCATACTTTCTTCTAAGGAATTCCTTAAGAATACTAAGAAGATTGTATCTTGTTTGTTTATTTACAGCTTTCAGTAATTAATTTCCGCTTTTGCACTTTCTTTCTTTACTTTTCAGTTTTTACTTTCCGTAATTTACTTTTACGCACAGTACTTTTCTTTCTTTAATTTTCAGTTTTTTTACTTTTCAGTAATTAGGAGGTAACTCCCCTTTGCTGGGGTAAAAGGTAAAACTTTTATTACTAATATTTAAATTAATCTCCCTTAATTATAATATATAAACTAGTTAAAACCTGAATTAACGAGGATACCGCCATATTGGTCGATTGGTAATTATTTAAATTGGTTTTAACCTGACTAAAGTGGATACCGCCTGATTGGTCGGTTGGTAATTAATTATTAATTTGACTTAATCTGGATACCGCCTATATGGCTGGTTGGTAATTATCATGCAAAGTTAATATATTATATTAAGGGAGATATCTAAAATAGAATTAATAAAAGTAGATCATTTTACCTCAATATTTTCTTTTATTGTACTTTTACTTTATTTACTTTTCAGCAATTTACTTTCAACATTTATTTTCAGCAATTTACTTTCAGCAATTTACTTTCAGCAATTACTTTTCAGCAATTTACTTTTCAGCAATTTACTTTCAGCAATTTACTTTCAGCATTTACTTTTCAGTAATTTACTTTCAGCATTTACTTTTCAGCATTTAATTTTCAGTATTTAATTTCAGCATTTACTTTCCGTCATTTACTTTTCACCATTTACTTTTCAGCATTTACTTTATGTCTTTTATTTTATTTAAGTTTTTACTACCCGTAAATATGTGTCGTAACTAAGCCAGTTATCTGGGGTGTGATGAAATCCAATATCACCGGTTTATAAGGGGTTATTTTATAGTTTGGGTAATTTAAAGGTTTACTTATTTAGTCTTAAGCTTAATGCTTCTTGTTGTCTGATCACCAATAAAATTGATGTGGTAAATCTAAAATAAACTTGACAAATGAATTTTAGGTTTCAGCCTTAGACTTAATAGCCCACGATCTTCCTTGAGGATATATAACCCTCTAATAGATTTCCTTACAAGATAGACATATACATGTCGGGCGGGGGTAGCCATAATAGGAACTTAAACTTAATGAATCCAGGTAATTTGGTTGACGTAGACATATGGTTCAATTGGGTTAAACTGGGTATTTGCGTCTGACCATCGACAGAGGCTTTCGCATAATTTCGGGTTCCAAGTTAGTAAACCAATTTATTACACAAACATAAAATAATCACTTCATCTCTTTTAAAAGATATTAGAAAGATTCTCAACCCTAGATCTTTGAGTCTTTTGTTATTTTCCTTAGTATTTTCTTTTGTTTATTTTAATTAAGGAAAACCACATTCAACCAATCAAACAATCATTCTCTTCTCCATTTAATTAGATATTTGTAAATAAATAGATTCAACAATTAATAACAACAGTAGGAATTAAGTCCTCGTGGGATCGATATTTTTATACTACTTGAACGATACGTGTGCTTGCGTTATACGTGTATGTTTACGCCGGTCAAGTTTTTGGCGCCGTTGTCGGGGACTTATTTTTCTTGAGTTATTAATTTTGAAGCTATCTAATTTACTTGTATCTAATTTTCTTTATTTTCTTTATTTTATTTTGTAATTTTTATTTCTTTCTTTTTGTTTTCAGGTGATTGAAAAATGGAAAATTATTGGGAGATTGAAAGATTACGAGCTTTACTAGAAGATACACCCCAAATCTGGGAGGAACAGTCCGGTTTTCCGAGGGCTGTTGTCCAGCCCAACAACTATCACTGGATGCCAAAACCAAGCAATACCACATTTGCTCAACAGAACGCAATGGGGAGATGTGACATATGTAATGGTAACCACTCGAGAGATCATTGTAAGTACAACTACAATCCAGGGTGGCAGAGCTATCAAAATCCTTCATGGTATGAAGAACCATCATACTTTCCATCTTATCCACCATCCATCTATGATCTTCACCAAGAACCAGAACCATCATAGGAAGATCAGTTGATTCACATGCTCAAAGATTGGTTCGAGGAATGGAAAGCTCAATTTGATGCAAAAATTCAGAGTCAAGCGGCATCTATACAGAGGATGACAGATCAAGTTAGACAATTAACAGATAACCTGAATCACATATCTCACGGAGCAAATTCAAATAATACTGAAGAAGCCTTCGATTATCCTGAGATTCATCATGACATCATAATAGATGACGAGGCTGAGCAGTATCAAGAATCAGAGGTATCAGTTCAGGAGCCTGAACCAACAAAGTCTCAATTTGATTTTTATTATTCTGACTCTGACGAGGATAAAGAAGCTGAGCTATTTGTACCAACTGCACCAACAAGGAGGATGAAACTTTCTTTCCTCCAAATGAAGATCTTGGAGCTTCCATTGCACAAATGTTTGAAGAAGATCTACGAGCCAATCATTTCACTCAGATCAGAGGATGAAGACCTAAAAACAGACATAACTTTACATCCTCAGATTGACACTATGGAGCATGCATTTCACAGATGACGGACATAGAATTGAATACAGAAATTTTAAAATACATCTGTGAAGAAAAGGTGGAGCAAGAAGCAGAGCAAATGGAGGAGCAAATGTCTGAACTTATTGAGAATCCAATGCATTCAGGCGAAACATCACTGTTTTGGGGAGTACAAATCAAAGATATCACCCAGAAGCTTGACAGAATGGAACTCCCATTCCAAGTCAAGCACCATACAAGACCTCCTGATTTTCTTTTTTTCTTTTCAGGAACCACTGGAGCAACAAAGGTTAAAAAGATGGCACAAGCACTGAATGAGACAAAAGTCTTTTTGTCCATTTACCGTTGGAAGAGACCCTTCAAAAGCAACGCTCACGGGATTGTCTTTAATCGGACATCCAAAATGACGCTGAAACCTCATTGACAGATGGATTTCAGTCACGTCTGGCTGAAGACAAAAAATTTAGCGCTAGCAGGGAGGCAACCCATGCACTTTGTTGTAATTTCTATTCTTATATTTTGTGTATACATGTTGTAGAGTTTTTAATTTTGTGTGTTATTTTTGTAGGGAAAAGCTCAACCAAAGCATAAGACAGAAGGAATGGTGTTTGGCAAAGATAAGAGATAATTCATTAGCGATGGCTGAATAAGGAATGGATTCTTAAGACGCATCCTAATGAATTTATACTAAGCGAATGGCGTATTGCGTACACAATTTTGTTGCCTTAATTATTGCTTTGATTTTCTTTTCTGTTGTAATTATTTTTATTTTCGTAGACAAAATCCAGACTTTTTGACCTTTCACGAATTCTTTTATTTTTTAGCTAACAAACGTCCTATGGAAGATACTAGTGCTATTATTACTCACCCTTTTTCAGGTACTATAAATTCAACTCATCATTGCACTTTTGAAGACATCCAGATTAAAACATGGAAACCACTTCAAAAAGACGAGTTGAAAATATCTGTGTGTTTTGCGGTACTAGTGTTGGTGTTAAGCCACAATACGTAGAAGCAGCACATGAATTGGGTCGAGTCTTAGCAGCAAGGAATATGCACTTAGTATATAGCGGAGGCAATCTTAGACTAATGGGGATCGTTTCAAAGGTCGTACAGGAAGGAGGCAGTCACGTTTTGGGAATCATTCCAAAACCCTTGGCGGATGCAAATCTTATTGGACCATCAAACGGAGATGAACTGATCATGCCAGGTATGTCTGAACGATTGGTAGAAATGATTAACTGTGTTGATTCTTTTATTGCTTTGCCAGGTGGCTTGGGATACATTGGAGGAAATTTTTACAGTGTTGTCTTGGGCGAACCTGAACATACACCAAAAACCGCTTGGACTGTACAACGTTGATGGATTTTATGATTTTTTTTATGTGTTTCTTGATGATGCCCGGAGAAATGGGTTCGTGTCAAAACCTTTAAAAGAACTTCTTTTTACTGCCAGAACTGCTCCGGATCTAATTGACCAAATCTTAGCTTATGAACCACAAATTGAACCCTATCATTTCAAAGATAAATTGGTCCGAGGACGATCGTGGTAAGAGGCGTCGGATTAATCTGGATCTTAACCTTTAATTTCTTGTAGAATTCAGCTAACCAGATATTATCTTATAAACTCTTCTTCTACTTTTTAAGACATTGGGGACAATGTCTCATTTAGGTTTAGGGGAGGGAATTAGTTGATTAGTACCTTGTTTTTAGTTTGTGTGTTGTTTTTATTTTTATTCCAAAAATTTTCGAAAAATACAAAAAAAAAAAATTTGAAAATTTTTCAAAAAATTACAAAATATTTTGTGTTTTTGTGTTTTCATTTTGACTAAAAATGTGAAATTGGTAAGAGATAGCTGAGTAAGGAGTTTTCACTTCTGAGACGTATCTCAAACCATTTTTGAAACAAGTTAGTTTTTGTTTATTTCATTTTAAATTATTTAATTTGTAAATTCTCCATAAAACTGACTAAAATGGATTTTCATATGCTCAGTTGGCAGGTATTATCAACATACATAGTAACATACGGACATGAGCTAAAATTGAAAAGTTTGTAATATTCAGTGTTATAGTTTAATTGGAGGAAGCATCTCAAAAAGTGATGGAGTAAAAAAAAACGTCTCAGGTCCGAGTTATTAAGTCTGTAAGGGTGCTTTAACACCTAGTGCCCTAAAGCCAACTGGTTTAGGAGTCACTGGCCCAAAGCTCGCTACATGGATCAAGGATGTTGCAATATATATATATATATATATATATATATATATATATATATATATATATCTGAAGTCTGAGTAATTAAGTCTGTAGGGGTGTCTTAACACCTGGTGCCCTAAAGCCAACTAGTTTGGGAGCCACCGACCCAACACTCGCTACATAGATGGAAGATATTGTATATAATAAAAAAAAATCAAAATCAAAAATATTCAATTGCTACAAAAAGGTGTGAATTCTGATAAAACTTTAGACAAAAATATACTCTCTTATCAACTACACTTGTGACTGTTTTGGAAAAAAGAGTTGATTAATATTTTGTTGGCTGTGTATATGGAGAATGGTAAATATATTCGGAGAATTTACTTATTCAATTGCTACAAAAAGGTGTGAATTCTGATAAAACTTAATTATTCAATTGCTACAAAAAGGTGTGAATTCTGATAAATTTAATTATTCAATTGCTACAAAAAGTGAATTCTGATTTTAGGACAAAAATATTACTCTCTTATCACTGTACTTGTGACTGTTGTGGGCAAAAATGAGTTGATTAAGATTTTGTCAACTGTGATATGGAGAATGGTAAATATAATTGGAGAATTTACTTATTCAGTAATTTAGAAAGAAAGAAAACAACTAGTAACTTGGAGTAGAAATTTCACATGATTAGTCACTAACTTCTTCATTCTCTTTTCGCTTGTCTTTTTGCTTTTGTGTGCATTAGTTTCACTACCTTTTTACTTTTGTAAAATGTTTGTGGGTATCATTACTATAAACCCTCATGAGACTACAACTCGTCCACTAGGGACACCTAGGGGTTTAAAGGCTTGTTGCATATGTTAAATGCAACTGTGATCCTATGAAAGTGGCTTAGTTTAATTTTAATTGTTTCTTGTATTTTATTTTGTTGTTTTGCTCGAGGACTAGCAAAATGTTAGGTTTGGGGGTGTGATGAGCGGAAAATATATCAAATTTATCGCCCCTTTTACTTAATATTTTGTTTAGTTCTCGGGTTTGATGAATGTTTTGATATGTTTTAGTTTATTTTGCAGATAAAATAATATTGGGACTTAATGAAATCATTTAGGACGAATATGGGTCAAATAAGGGAAAATATTGGACTTGACATATTAATTTTGGAGCTTGGAAACTTGAAAGGCGTTTTAACGAAGTACAGTTTTGGAAAATTCCAATTTTGCGCATATGTCGTATTTTGGGCATAACGTTTACTCGATATCGGATTGAGCTGATTCAAGATCCAGATTAAATAGACTCAAAGATCAAGTACTGGGAAAGACAAAGTAATTTGAATTCTGAAGATTTCATGCCCGAAATTGATGAACCATCCAGAAGTGTGTTGTGTGTAAT
Source organism: Zanthoxylum bungeanum (assembly GCA_019454045.1). NCBI lineage: Eukaryota > Viridiplantae > Streptophyta > Magnoliopsida > Sapindales > Rutaceae > Zanthoxylum > Zanthoxylum bungeanum. The sequence continues at coordinate 56,927 of SKCR01038792.1, read as the reverse complement.
TATTAAAGTCATTTTCAATCATTTTCAAAGCAAAAAATAATTAATAAATATAAATAATAAAAATTATCAATCACCATCAAACATGATAAGCAATTAGTGGAGCAATTAATAATGGATTTGGTGGAGCGTTTAGTGGAGCAATTAATAATGGATTTGGGGATGATTGATGGAGGTAAAATTTTGCCTATAAATACCAAGCCATTTCATTTGTAAATTCATACTTTCTTCTAAGGAATTCCTTAAGAATACTAAGAAAATGTATCTTGTTTGTTTATTTACAGCTTTCAGTAATTAATTTCTGCTTTCGCACTTTCTTTTCTTTACTTTTCTTTTTACTTTCCGCAATTTACTTTTATGCACAATACTTTTCTTTCTTTAATTTTCAGTTTTTACTTTTCAGTAATGAGGAGGTAACTCCCATTTACTGGGGTAAAAGGTAAAACTTTTATTACTAATATTTAGATTAATATCCCTTAATTATAATATATAAACTAGTTAAAACCTGACTTAACGAGGATACCGCCATATTGGTCGGTTGGTAATTATTTAAATTGGTTTTTACCTGACTAAAGTGGATACCGCCTGATTGGTCGGTTGGTAATTAATTATTAATTGACTTAATCTGGATACCGCCTATATGGCTGGTTGGTAATTATCTTGCAAAGTTAATATATTATATAAGGGAATATCTAAAATAGAAGTAATAAAAGTGGATCCTTTTACTCAACATTTTATTTTATTGTACTTTTACTTTATTTACTTTTCAGCAATTTACTTTCAGCATTTACTTTTCAGCATTTACTTTTCAGCAATTTACTTTTCAGCAATTACTTTCAGCATTTACTTTTCAGTAATTTACTTTCAGCATTACTTTCAGCATTTAATTTTCAGTATTTAATTTTCAGTATTTACTTTCCGTCATTTACTTTTCAGCATTTACTTTTCAGCATTTTATTTTATGTCTTTTTTTATTTAAGTTTTTACTACCCGTAAATATGTGTCGTAACTAAGCCAGTTATCTGGGGTTGTGATGAAATCCCATATCACGCGGTTTATAAGGGGTTATTTTATAGTTTGGGTAATTAAAGGTTTACTTATTTAGTCTTAAGCTTAATGCTTCTTGTTGTCTGATCACCAATAAGATTGATGTGGTAAATCTAAAGTAAACTTGACAAATGAATTTTAGGTTTTCAGCCTTAGATTTAATAACCCCACGATCTTCCTTGATGATAGATAACTCTTTAATAGATTTCCTTACAGGATAGACATATACTTATCGGGCGGGGGTAGCCATAATTGGAACTTAAACTTAATGAATCCAGGTAATTTGGTTGACATAGACATTGGTTCAATTGGGTTAAACTGCGGTATTTGCGTCTGACCATCGACATAGGCTTTCGCATAATTTCGCGTTCCAGGTTAGTAAACCAATTTATTACACAAACATAAAATAATCACTTCATCTTTTAAAAGATATTAGAAAGATTCTCAACCCTAGATCTTTGAGTCTTTTGTTATTTTCCTTAGTATTTTCTTTTGTTTATTTTAATTAAGGAAAACCATATTCAACCAATCAAACAATCATTCTCTTCTCCATTTAATTAGATATTTGTAAATAAATAGATTCAACAATTAATAACAACAGTAGGAATTAAGTCCTCGTGGGATCGATATTTTTATACTACTTGAACGATACGTGCGCTTGCGTTATACGTGTGTGTTTACGCCGGTCAGTATGTGTACGTTATTTGAATAAGTTTGTTATTGACTAATACATGCGATTTATCTATATAGAGGTTGAGTTGGTTAAGTGTGATAAGAAATGGTATAAGTTAAGCTCTTTCTGAGTGGTAAAGATATGTGATTGAGAGGGTGCATATATGAATGAATATTTTTAATTGATAAGTTTCTTTGTCAAATGTTTTCAGATAGAAATTCTGAAACTGAATTTGTTTGAACGATGAGTGAAAAATATGTGGATTGTTATAAAGTTTGGCATTTGAATTCGTAGTAATGTGTATATTCGTATGTTTGATGTATATACGTATGTGTATGAGTATTTTGATGATGAGTCAGAGGGTTTTCATGTATGTGCCTGTATATGAGAAATCGTGCTATGAGTTTGTATTACGTGATATGTGTCAATGTGTGTATGTTTAATTAATTGATAATTTAGTGTTGTTTTGGTTATGTGTTATTTGATGCATTGACTGTCATGTATAATTCGTTTTCAGTTACACGATGATTGTAGATATGTTTTAGTGTATGTATGTGTATGATAGAACCCGTGATATATATGGACTGTGTATGTTTTCGTGGAATGAATGAATGATCTGAAAACCAGTGTGAATGCGTATAGGTCACGAATGTTAATTTATCATAAGGTTATCGGGATTAAAAAAATTTGTTTAACTTACCGACTTGATGATATTTCAAAGATGCTTATTCGTGATAAAGTAAAAGAAAAAAATTAAAAAAATGTAACTTCATGTTTCATATGTTGAAACAGATTCGATGTTAAATGACGTACTCTGTTGATATTCGAATTTTTGCTTTGTATGTTTTGGATGTTTGGCCATTAGATTGGTGCATGCGCGCGTGAGTAAAGAATAGAGGATAATAAAAAGTTGATAATTTTGAACTCGTAACACTTGATAATTCTGAAAAGCTTCTGATATGCTTGACTTGTAAATTTTATTTGTAGTAAGAGCATGGTTACTTACAGATTTTTATAACTCACACCAAATCAGTTTGCTAGTTTTGCAGGTTGGCTACCAGATTGGTCAACCACTTCAGCTTTGAAATTCATGCTCGAGACGCCGGATCACCCAAGTTGCAGTCACCCTCTCCAGTGTCCTAGGAAATGTCGTAGAAGTTTAGAGTCCATGATCATTATATTATTCGTCGTGTTGTGCACGCTATTTTATATTTATGTAAATAAATATTTTGATTGTTTATGATGTTGTGGGCACGGAGCCTTTAGGTGTTGAGCATGAGCTTGATGTGTCTTGTGGACCTGAGGTCCTTTAGTATATATGATGTCTATTACAGGTTTCATTTTGATGTTGGACTATGTTCCAGGTTGTCCAGTTTTAGGATACATCATGTCATTTTTCTGTAAATTTGGATGTTTATAGAGATGAGTTAATCTAATCTCATGCTGGTAGAATCTTGCCTCTGGCGAGATATTACAAGATTTCAGATGGGTTCTATTTATTAAAGAGTATTCAGTACAAAATCAACTCAACACTCAAACCTAATTCAATTATATTGAATTGCGATTATGAAAACATCATATTGGATAATAATTAATATCGATGTCCAGTTTCTTGCTTTGACATGATAAATGTGGATATGACTCTCAATGAGTATGGTTTGGTGTCAAAATATTTAGGATTTGGTTGTAAGGTTCTAAGTTCGAGTTTAGGAGGTGTATTTCTTGTAAGAACCTGAGATAGTCGGGAATTTTACAAACTCCGTTTAAATTCGGGTCGGGTGATTTGACGGCGATATTTCTAACATTTCAAAAAAAAACAAAAGGTATATAGGACTGCAAATATAACGTGGGATAGCTATTGGGATTTGACGTAATTAATGATAAAGTCTTGATTCTTGACAAAGGTTTTAAAAAAATAAAAACTAAATTGAATTGGGGTTATAAAATATGGGAAAGGTCGATAAACTTCACTAATCTATAATTAGATCCATTGAACAGGCAAAAGCCGAATTGGCGAATTTTTGAAGCCAAAGAGGTGAAGGCAAGGATCATAATCTTGAAAAGCATGAGCTAAAAATCCTGAAGTCACCGGTGGCGTATCCAAAATATTAATTTCGTGTGTGGTGAAGTTTGATTTTTCAAAAAAATAAATAAATAAATATTTTTTATTTTAAAATAAGTAAATAAAAATTATTTCATTAATTTGTAAGATACTTTTAACAAATTTCGTATTGAGCGGGGACAACTGCTCCTTCTTGAGAATCACCCAACCTAATTTAGGAGTCGGTAAAAATTGTTTCGGGTATATTAAGAAACCGAAATGGTAAAATAAAACCGATTAGTTCGGTTCGATTTGGTTTCGAAATGGTTCAGTTCACAATCTAACTTAACCGAAACCCAAAATAATTATATAAGAGTCTAACAGTCCAACCATATCATAGTATGATGATAAAAATCAAAAGTGACTATCAATAATATCCGAACGAAAAGCAATGAACAAACCAAATCTGTTACAAGATCAATATCATACAATGCAATGAAGTCCAAAAGTGACTATCAATAATATCAGTTATGCTAGTGATAAACAAACAAAAGTAACAATTCCATAATACATTACTACCAAACCACAATACATTACTACCAAACCACAATAAATTATGGTTTAGTATGAAGTCCAAAAGTGACTATCAATAATATCAGAATTGCAAGGACATCACTTACAACATGTGCCAAAATTAGATAATTAGAAGAATTCAACCTCCACCACAATAAATTATGAAACTTTGGATTAGATGGATCTTCAACACCACCAGTCAAGTATTTCCCCACCTCATTTGATACATTAATAGTATTTTTATTCTTTTCCATCTTCTTGTATCTCACAAAAGAGGACTCATCTTCAAGATTACCGCCTAAGGTCAAATTCAATACAATATCTTCAAAAAATTGGGTACCACTTCCACTAGCAATACTATCATCGTATGATGGTTTAGAGTGTCATGTGCTATAAGCCTTATAAAACTTATTCAGAATCTCTATTTGCAGTCAAAGTAGTCAACCTATTCAGAATCTTAACCACCTTATTAGAACAAAGATTTGATGTCACACTAAGCAAGGAAGAAAATTAAGAGTGGCATCATAAAAACTCGTCAAAAACTTGACAAATCGATCAACATTGGCCCAGTCATTAGCATCAGATGGCCCTTCCATTCTATTCCCATTTTCATCTACTCTAAAGTACAAATCATAAGGTCTATCTTATTTTGCCATTTGATCAAATGATATATGATACTTTAATGCAACGCTGACATCAAATATGTTGAGTTCCACATCCACCAAGTTGGACAATCCATAATCAAATATTGTGTTCCTTAAAGTCATATGAGACAATACAATTCAAAATGTGTGCATAATAACGCACATGTATATATTCACCAAAATTAATTTCATGTGGGATAAAGTTTGATTTTCACAAAAAAAAATTAGTAAATATTTTTTATTTTAAAAGAAGTAAATTAAAATTATTTCATTAATTTGGAAGACATTTTAAAAAAATTTCATATTGAGCGGGGACAATTGTTATTGCTTTAGAATCACTCAACCCAATCCCAATTACCCTAAACACTCTAAAAAACCAATAATCATTTTATTTTGAGCCCTCTGTGTAAGGCTGAATAAACGCACGAATCAACACCCTAACTACAGTTATAACCTTCTTCGGTGATGCATATAACTGTTAAAGGAAAAAAAAAAAGTCATTTGAATTAATTCTTTATGATCTCTTAAATCTTCGATATGATTTTAGAAGTTTTAAAATAATATTTTGGAGATGCAGAGATTAACTCAAACAATTCTTTCCTTTAATAATAATAAATTGTAATATGTGTAAACTCTTTCCAAATTTTCCAGTTAATTTCCTTCTTTTGTTTTGTTCCTAATTTTTATTTCAACTTTTGTCTGAGCGTGTAGTAAATAATTAAGCAAAATGGTGGTCGTTGTTGAGGTTGCCAATTTGCTTTTGCCAACCTTTTTATTTTGAATTTTTTTTTATTTAAATATTGTTATACATTCTTCATATATATTTACAAATCTATTGTGATAGAGTAGATAAACAATTCAAATATCCGTCGAACATGAATCTAAAAATCTATTTTCATATCTCAAGCGAGAATTACTTCCAATTATCAGGAGATATATGTTCATATATTCATATTTTTATTGACATGTTCAGTGCCTCTAAATGCAACTGCCAACAAATTTAAAATAAATAAAATAAAAAAAAAAAAAGGTTTAGCGTGTGGTGTTTGAACATTAAACTCATTCAACCAAAAGTAATATGAGTATAAGAGTTGAAGGGACTAATATTTGTTGACTTTTGCTCTTCTTAAACTGTCTTAAATAGCTAATTTTGTATAAATTGCATTATGTTGATTGACAAATGTGAATTACCTTAGAAAATTTTAGTTGAGAAACACTTGTTAAATTTATTAGTCTATATGGATTTTAGTAATTTGATGAGTACCTATAATATACACTTTTCAAGTGTATTTATAATTGTTTTCCCTCGTAAATTATGTTCTTCAATGTGTTAAATGCACTAATATTCATTATTTTATTTTCTATGATGCATTATATGAAGAATTGAGCAAAAATGATTGAAAACCCCAAAATTCCCAATTTACACCTGTGACTTCCTAATTAGCGTAATTTTTAGTATTTTAGTCACAACATTTGCATACAATATCCAATTGAGGTGATTCAAATTGTGTTGGAAAGAAGACTCAATTATCTACAATTTTGTAGTCTACGTTGAAGTCTGAATCGAACTACTTCATTGCTAAAATTGAGCTTGAAACTTCCAACACTGCACCATCAGCTTGCGTCGCGACGCCTAGACAGTTCTGCCAGACGCAATTGTGGAAGACTTCAAAAATTGAATAGGAAACTTGGTTGTTATGATATCTTTATAAAAAGAACGTTTAGGGTTACTTCACATAGATTTTTTGGGAGCCAAATAAGCCTTTTTTGATGTCAAATAAGCCTTTTTTGAGGCCAAAACACTCTTCAAACACAGCTTCCATTCAAGAACAACCAAATAAGAAAATTAAGTAAGACTCAAGAGGAGAAGATTGGAGGTTTCATATTTTGAAGATTGACAACCTTCATGATTTGTTTTCCTTATCCATATTTTCTTATTCTTTTTCTTATGTTTATTATATTGAACATGATGATTTCGTTATTCTTCTTCAGCATGAACTAAATCTTGTTCTAGGAATGTAATGGAACTCGATATGAATTTTTATTAATTAAATATTTTATGATTGATTTGTGATCTTCTATGTGGATTATTTACCATTCTCTTAGCTTTATGAGTTCTATTGCTTGATCAATTATATGATAGTTGTGGTAAACCCTATAGAACGTGGAAAACAAAATTTCGGTTTAGCCCTGGGAATTGATAACGTGTGATCTCATTATATTGAATAGATTTCCGTACATGATAAAAATATATCTACAGGGCATGTGTAACCATAATTATAACTTGATCGTAATGAGTTTGGTTTAGATTAATTACAATAGGGATATGGGTAATTGAACTAAGTGGACTTTTCTACTTGACCATCGGAAGAGATTTGTAGATAAATTCGTTTTTATGTTAATAATTTATTATTATAAAGAGAGGAGAAATATTTAAGGGATTATTATGGGGAAGTTGTGATCCTAGGTTCTTCTTACCTTGCGACTTTCTCTTTTTTTTTCTAAAATTTATTTTTTTCTTTTCCTTTGATTTAGTAGTTAATACATATTTCTTCAAAATCATTAGTTTAAATAAGGTTAGGATTTGTAAAACTTTAATATTACATATTAATAACAATTCCTCATAGGATCGATATTTTTATACTACTTGTTCGATATGTGCGCTTGCGTGCTATACAAAATTGAATCAAGTTTTGACACCATTGCTCGGGAATTATTTATTTTTGTTAGTATTAGAGTAATCAATATTAGTCTTACTTATACCTTCTTTTTATTTATTTATTACTTTAGTTCATTTTTATTTTTATTTTTTAGGCTTTCCAAATAATGTAGTATCAGTGGTCTACGGGAGAACCAAGAGCTTTAAGAGATCATGATGCATGATATGTTGGTGGGATAGAGTACATGTTGGAAGATTGACCGGCGTAAACACACACGAATAACGCAAGCGCACGTATCGTTCAAGTAGTATAAAAATATTGATCCCACGATGACTTAATTCCTACTGTTGTTATTAATTATTGATACTATTTATTTACAAGTATCTAATTATAGGGAGAAGGGAATTGATTGCTTTTGGTTGGTTGAATGTGGTTTTGCAAAAATAAAATAAAAACAGACTCAAAAGAAAATACTAAGGAAAATAAAATAAAAGACTCAAAGATCTAGGGTCGTGACTCCACACAATATTATTAGAAGATGAATTGATTCTCTTATTTATGTGTAATAAATTAATTTGCTAACCTGGAACACAAAAATATGCAAAAGCCCCTTGTCGATGGTCAGACGCAAATACCCAGTATAACCCAATTGAACCATATTCCTATGTCAACCAAATTACCTGGATTCATTAAGATTAAGTTCCAATTACGGCTACCCACGCCCGACAGGTATATGTCTATCCTGTAAGGAAATCTATTAAAGGGTTATCTATCCTCAAGGAAGATCGTGAGCTATTGAATCTAAGGCTGAAACTTAAAATCCCTATGTCTAGTTCATTTTAGATTTACCCCATCAATCTTATTAATAGCCAGTAACAAGACGCATTAAGCTTAAGACTCAATAAACAAACTAAAGAACTACCTATAAAAGGAAAATCAATTATTAAGTGTGTGTATTGTGTTTCATCACTTCCATAGAATAAAAATAAAATGTTGGGGGTTGGGGATCCACTTTTACTATTTATAATTTAGATATCTCCCTTAATATAATACCGAAATTAAACATGATATTACCGACCAGCCATAAAGGCGGTATTCCTTATTAAGTCAAATTAAGTCCGATCAGCCATAAAGGCGGTAATAGTATTTGAACATAAACCAGTCATATAGGCGGTAATTACCTGTCACCTAAAAAACCAGCCATATAGGCGGTGCCACATTATGTCAAATAAATAAAACCAGCCATTAAGGCGGTAATCTTTTATATTTTGAATTATAATTTCCATATTATATTTAAGGGAGATTAATCTAAATTAAAATAATAAAAGCTTCACCTTATCCCCAGCAGAAAATTAACTACAAAACATTAAAGAAAGTAGAAGAAGAATTACTACTATTACTGAAAATTAAAATACATAAATTAAAATAATATTTATATATACAAAATAGATGCTTCCTATAAAACCGGGGAAAAATTCCAAGGAGAGCACACCAAATGAAGTGAAGAGGAGCTGAATTATAGGCAGTTTCGGCTTCTGGAGTCGCGACGCTGAAGTGCTTGGCGTCGCGACGCCAGCACGCATTTTCAGTCAACGCGGCTTTTGACCATGCGCATTGTCGGCAGAATCTGGTGATGACACGTGTCACGCGGTAAAGGTGGTGCAATGAGAAGACGACATGTGGCACATGGTGATTGGCTGAGCTTTCGATCCAATGATCATCTGACACGTGGCACGCGTTTAGGATTGGTCTAATGAGAGATTAACACGTGGCAGCATGTGATTCGCCGGTGATTCGGTCCAATGACAACTCGACACGTGGCACGCGCTTACTTTGTCCAATGAGATTTTGTCACGTGGCAGACGGCGCATTTTAGCTGATCTTATGTGATGATGACACGTGGCACGGCGCACGTTAGCAAGGTCGGTGCACGTTAGCAAGTCCAATTTCTCAGATTCTGACACGTGTCCCTCGGCGCACGTTAGCATGTCCGGCGCACGTTAGACGTCGCGACGCGTAGGGTCCTGGAGTCGCGACACGACCAAATTACCGAATTGCCCTTTTGTCATTTTTTTCTCTATTTTGGCCCCAAATTGCTTCCAATGCTTTCCCAACTTTATTTATCTGCAAAATAACACAAAACACATCAAAACGTTCACAAAACTCAAGAAACTATACAAAATATTAGGTTAAATGAGTGGGAAATAGTGATAGAAATACCACTCATCACACCCACAAACCTAACATTTTGCTAGTCCTCGAGCAAAACATAAAATAAAATAACATAATAAAATTTAACTAAGCCACTTTCGTAGGGATCACGGCTGCATTTAGCGTATGCAACAAGCCTTTAAACCCCTAGGTGTCCCTAGTGGACGAGTTGTAGTCTCGTGAGGGTTACAGCAATGATACCCACAAACATTTTACAAAAGTAAAAAGGTAGTAAAACTAATGCACACAAAAGAAAAAAGACAAGCGAAAAGAGAATAAAGAAGTTAGTGACTAATCAGGTGAAATTTCTAATCCAAGTTTAGTTGTTTTGTTTCTTTCTAAATTACCGAATAAGTAAATTCTCCGATTATATTTACCATTCTCCATATACACAGCCAAAAAAATATTAATCAACTCATTTTTGCCCACAACACTCATAAGTGCAGTTGATAAGAGAGTAATATTTTTGTCCTAAAGTTTTATCAGATTTCACACCTTTTTGTAGCAATGGAATAATTTTTCTGATTTTTCTGATTTTTTTTTTGATTTTTCAGTATTTTTTATTTATATACAATACCTTCCATCTATGTAACGAGTGTTGGGTCGGTGACTCACAAACCAGTTGGCTTTAGGGCACCATGTGTTAAGACACCCCTACGGACTTAATTACTCAGACTTCAGATATATATATTTTTGCAACATCTTCGATCCATGTAACGAACTTTGGGCCAGTGACTCCCAAACCAGTTGGCTTTAGGGCACTAGGTGTTAAAACACCCTTACATACTTAATAACTCGGATCTCAGAAATTTTTTTTTTTTTTTTTACTCCACTGCTTTTTGAGATGCTTCCTCAATTAAACTAGAATACTGAATATTACAAACTTTTCAAATTTATCTCATGTCTGTATGTTACTATATATATGATAATACCTGTCAACTGATCAAATGAAGATCCATTTTAGTCCGTTTTATGGAGAATTTACAATAAAAATAATTCAAAAGGAAATAAACAAAAATTAACTCGTTTCGAAAATAGGTTTGGAATACATCTCACCAATTTCACCATTTTCGTCAAAACACAAAAACGTAAAATATTTTTGTAATTTTTGTAAAATTTTTCAATTTTTTTGTATTTTTCGAAAAATTTTGGCCTAAAATTAAAAACAACACACAAACTAAAAAAAAACAAAGTACTGATCAACTAATTCCCTCCCCCAAACCTAAATGAGACATTGTCCCCAATGTCTTAAATAGTAAAAGGAGAGTTAAGAAGGTCGTACCTGGTTAGCTGAAAATCTACAGGAAATTAAAGGTTAAGATCCAGATTAATCCGACGCCTCTTACCACGATCGTCCTCGGACCAATTTATCTTTGAAAGGATAGGGTCAACTTGTGGTTCATAGGCTTGAGTTGGTATATTAGATCCGGAGCAGTTCTGGCAGTAAAGATGAGTTCTTTCACAGGTTTTGACACGAACCCATTCTCCGAGCATCATCAAGAAACAACACAAAAAAAATCATAAAATCCATCAACGTTGAGCAGTCCAAGCGGTTTCTGGTATATGTTCAGGTTCGCCCAAGATAGAACTATAAAAATTTCCTCCAATGTACCCAAGTCACCTGGCAAAGCGATAAAAGCATCAGCACGGTTAATCATTTCTACCAGTCGTTCAGACATACCTGGCACGATAAGTTCCTCTCAGTTTGATGATCCAATAAGATTTGCCTCTGCCAAGGGTTTTGGAACGATTCCCAAAACATGACTGCCTCCCTCCTGTACAGCCTTTGAAACGATCCTCATAAGTCCAAGATTACCTCAGCCATATACTAAGTGCATATTCCTTGCTGCTAAGACTCAACCCAATTCATGTGCTGCCTCTACGTATTGTGGCTTAGTACCAATACTAGTACCGCAAAACACACAGATGTTCTCAACTCGTCTTCTTGAAGTGGCTTCCATTTTTTTTATGTATTTCTTTCTCAAATCATGATGCCTTCAAAAGTGTAATGACGGGCTGCATTTATAGTACCTGAAATAGGGTGCGTAATAATAGCACTAATATCTTCCAGAGGACGATTGTTAGCTAAACAACAAAAGAAATCGTGAAAGGTCAAAAAGTCTGGATCCTGTCTACGAAAATAAGGATAATTACAATAGAAAAGCGAATCAAAGCAATAATTAAGACAACGGAATTGTGTACGCAATACGCCACTCGTTTGGTATATAAATTCATCAGGATGGGTCTCAAGAATCAATTCCTTACTCAGCCACCACTAATGAATTAGCCCTCATCTTTATGATTGCCAAACACCATTCCTTCTGTCTTAAAATGCTTCGTTTGTGCTTTTCCCTACAAAAACAACACACAAAATTAAAAATTCTACAACATGTATACACAAAATGTGAAAACAAAAATTACAACAAAATTGCATGGGTTGCCTCCCTGCTAGCGCTAAATTTTTCGTCTTCAGCCAGACGTGACTGAAATCCATCTGTCAAGGAGGTTTCAGCGTCGTTTTTGATGTCCGATTAATGACAATCCCATGAGCGTTGCTTTTGAAGGGTCTTTTCCAACGGTGAGGTAGCAAAAAGAATTTTGTATCATTCAGTGCTTGTGCCACCTTTTTAAACTTTGTTGCTCCAGTGGTTCCTGCAAAGAAAGAAAGAAAATCAGGAGGTCTCGTATGGTGCTTGACTTGGAATGGGAGTTCCATTCTGTCAAGCTTCTGGGTGATATCTTTGATTTGTACTCCCCAATACAGCGATGTTTCTCCTGAATGCTCTGGATCTTTATTAAGGTCAGACATTTGCTCCTCCATTTGCTCTGCTTCTTGTTCCACCTTTTCTTCACAGATGTTTTGTAAAATTTTTGTATTCAGCTCTTCATCTGTTATCGGTGAGATACATGCTTCAAAATTGTCAACCTGAGGATGCAAAGATGTTTCTAACATTAGGTTTTCATCATCTGATACGACTGGAATGGATGGTTCAAATAGATCTTCTTCAAACATCATGGTAAAGCATGCTCCAAGATCTTCATTTTTAGGATTGAAAGTTTGATCCTCCGTTGTTGGTGCAGTTGATACAAATAGATCAGCTTCATCCTCATCAGAATCTGAATAATAAAAGTCAAATTGAGACTTTGCCGGTTCGGGCTCCTGAACTGATACCTCTGGTTGTTGATACTGCTCAGCCTCCTCCTCTGTTAAGGTGTCATTGTGAAATGATTGGTACTCGAAGGCTTCATCAGTGTCATCTGAAACTGGTTCTTGAGGTATGTAGTTCTGGTTTTCTGTGAATTGTCTCATTTGATCTGTCATCCTCTGAATGAATTCTGATTGTCTCTGAATACTTTCAAATTGATTCTGGCTTGTTTCAAGCATTGTATCCAAATTTTCGTCTTGTTTCTTGAACATATCTTCGAGCATGTTTAGCAACTGATCTTCCTTTGATGGTTCTGGTTGTTGATGAAGATCATAGGTAGATGGTGGATAAGATGGAAAATATGGTTCTGTAAAATGTGATGGCTCGTCATACCATGAAGGATCTTGATAGCTCTGCCACCCTGGATGGTAGTTGTATTCGCAATAATCTCTAGGGTGGTTACCATTACATATGTCACATCTCCCCATTGCGTTCTGTTGAGCAAATGTGGTATTGCTTGGTTCTGACATCCAGTGATAATTGTTGGGCTGGACAACAGGCCTCAGAAAACCGGACTGTTGCTCCCAGATTTGGGGTGTATTGACCGGCGTAAACACACGCGTATAACGCAAGCGCACGCATCGTTCAAGTAGTATAAAAAGTATCGATCCCACGAGGACTTAATACCTAAGCTATTAATTTTATGAGGTCAAATGATTACTAGTGTCTAACAAGTTGTTTGATAGATTTGAAAAGGTGACGATTCTAAATTTAAAAATAAGTAAATAAAATTGTTCGAAAGTAGGTTTAAGAAGTTCACTATTAAAAACTATCTAGGGTTGTGATTTCTTCCAATATCATTTTAAAGATGAAGTGGTTATCTTATAGTTGGATAAAATATTGATTTATTAACCTGGAACACTAATTATGTAAAAGCCCCTTCCGATGGTCAACTACAAATATCCAGTATAACCCAATTGAACCATATGTCTATGTCAACCAAATTACCTGGATTCATTAAGATTAAGTTCTGATTATGCTACCCCCCCGCCCGACAGGTATATTCCTATCATGTAAGGAAATCTATTAAAGGGTTATCTATCCTCAAGGAAGATCGTGGGTTATTGAGTCTAAGGTCTTAAACTTAAAATCTCTATGTCTAGTTCATTTTAAGTTTACCAGTTCAATTTTATTAATGGCCAGTTAATAAAAAGCATTAAGATTAAGACTCAATAAATAAACCTTTATATTACCCAAACTATAATTTAACCCCTTATAAACCGGTGATATTGGATTTCATCACAACCCCAGATAACTGGCTTAGTTACGACACATATTTACGGGTAGTAAAAATTTAAATAAAATACAAGACATAAAGTAAATTCTGAAAATTAAATACTGAAAAGTAAATTGCTGAAAAGTAAATAAAAAAGTAAAAAGTAAAAAGTAAAAAAAAAAAAAAAGTAAATTGCTGAAAAGTAAATTACTGAAATTAAATAAAGTAAAAGTACAATAAAAGAAAATGCTGGGGTTAGAGGATCAACTTTTATTACTCTTATTTTAGATATCTCCCTTAATATAATATATTAACTTTGCGTGATAATTACCAACCAGCCATATAGGCGGTATCCTGATTAAGTCAAATTAATAATTAATTACCAACCGACCAACCAGGCGGTATCCATACTTAGTCAGGTTAAAACCAATTTATAATTAATTTTCAACCGGCCAATATAGCGGTATCCTCATTAAGTCAGATTTTAAATAGTTTATATTTTATATTTAAGGGAGATTAATCTAGATAGCAATAATAAAAGCTTTACATTTTACCCCAGCAAAGGGGAGTTACCTCCTCATTGCTTGAAAAATAAAAACTGCAAAAGTAAAGAAAGAAAATGTTTGTGCGTAAAAGTAAATTGCGGAAAGTAAAAACTGAAAAGTAAAGAAAAGAAAGTGCGAAAGCGGAAATTAATTACTGAAGCTGTAAATAAACAAACAAGATACAATCTTCTTATTTATTCATTAGGAATTTCAAAGAAGAAAGTATGAATTTTACAAATGAAATGGCTTGGTATTTATAGGCAAAATTTTGCCTATATCAAATCATCCATCAAATTCTCCACCAAATCCATTATTAATTTCTCCACTAATTACTCCACCAAATCCATAATTGCTCCACTAATTGCTTATCTTGTTTGGTGTTGATTTGATAATTTTTATTAATTATTTATTAATTTATATTTTGCTTTGAAAATGATTGATAATAACTTTAATAATTACACATCACACACTTCTGGATGGTTCATCAATTTCGGTCATGAACTCTTCAGAATTCGAAAATATTTTCTCTTTCAAAATTGTAGATCTTTGGGTCTTCTTTAATATGGCACTTGAATCAGCTCAATCCGATATCTGAGTAAAAAGTTATGCCCAAAATACAACAGATGCGCAAAACTGGAATTCCCAAAACTGCACTTCGTCAAAACGCCCTTTCAAGTTTCCAATCTCCAAAATTAATATATCAAGTCCAATAATTGCCCTCATTTGACCCATATTTCATCCTAAATGATTTCATTGAGACCCGATATTATTTTATCTGCAAAATAAACTAAAATACATCAAAATGTTCATCAAACCCGAGAAACCAAACAAAATATTAAGTTAAAGGGGCGGTAAATATTGATATATTTTCCGCTCATCATGTATCTTCTTGTAAGGTTCGTAATCTTTCAATCTCCCAGTAGTGTTCCATTTTTTCAATCACCTGAAAACAAAAGAAATGGATAAAAATTACAGATAAAAATAAAGAAAATTAGATATAAGTAAATTAGATAGCTTCAAAATTAATAACTCAAGAAAAATAAGTCCCCGGCAACGGCGCCAAAAACTTGACCGGCGTAAACACACACGAATAACGCAAGCGCACGTATCGTTCAAGTAGTATAAAAATATTGATCCCACGATGACTTAATTCCTACTGTTGTTATTATTTATTGATACTATTTATTTACAGGTATCTAATTATAGGGAGAAGAGAATTGATTGCTTTTGGTTGGTTGAATGTGGTTTTGCAAAAATAAAATAAAAACAGACTCAAAAGAAAATACTAAGGAAAATAAAATAAAAGACTCAAAGATCTAGGGTCGTGACTCCACACAATATTATTAGAAGATGAATTGATTCTCTTATTTATGTGTAATAAATTAATTTGCTAACCTGGAACACAAAAATATGCAAAAGCCCCTTGTCGATGGTCAGACGCAAATACCCAGTATAACCCAATTGAACCATATTCCTATGTCAACCAAATTACCTGGATTCATTAAGATTAAGTTCCAATTACGGCTACCCACGCCCGACAGGTATATGTCTATCCTGTAAGGAAATCTATTAAAGGGTTATCTATCCTCAAGGAAGATCGTGAGCTATTGAATCTAAGGCTGAAACTTAAAATCCCTATGTCTAGTTCATTTTAGATTTACCCCATCAATCTTATTAATAGTCAGTTAACAAGACGCATTAAGCTTAAGACTCAATAAACAAACTAAAGAACTACCTATAAAAAGAAAATCAATTATTAAGTGTGTGTATTGTGTTTCATCACTTCCCTAGAATAAAAATAAAATGCTGGGGGTTGGGGATCCACTTTTACTATTATAATTTAGATATCTCCCTTAATATAATACCGAAATTAAACATGATACCTATAAAAAGAAAATCAATTATTAAGTGTGTGTATTGTGTTTCATCACTTCCCTAGAAAAAAAAATAAAATGCTGGGGGTTGGGGATCCACTTTTACTATTTATAATTTAGATATCTCCCTTAATATAATACCGAAATTAAACATGATATTACCGACCAGCCATAAAGGCGGTAATAGTATTTGAACATAAACCAGCCATATATGCGGTAATTACCTGTCACCTAAAAACCAGCCATATAGGCGGTGCCACATTATGTCAAATAAATAAAATCAGCCATTAAGGCGGTAATCTTTTATATTTTGAATTATAATTTCCATATTATATTTAAGGGAGATTAATCTAAATTAAAATAATAAAAGCTTCACCTTATCCCCAGCAGAAAATTAACTACAAAACATTAAAGAAAGGTAGAAGAAGAATTACTACTATTACTGAAAATTAAAATACATAAATTAAAATAATATTTATATATACAAAAATAGATGCTTCCTATAAAATCAGGGAAAAATTTCCAAGGAAAGCACACCAAATGAAGTGAAGAGGAGCTGAATTTATAGGCAGTTCGGCTTCTGGCGTCGCGACGCTGAAGTGCTTGGCGTCGCGACGCCAGCACGCGTTTTCAGTCAACGCTGCTTTTGACCACGCGCATTGTCGGCAGAATCTGGTGATGACACGTGTCACGCGGTAAAGGTGGTGCAATGAGAAGACGACACGTGGCACATGGTGATTGGCTGAGCTTTCGGTCCAATAATCATCTGACACGTGGCACGCGTTTAGGATTGGTCTAATGAGAGATTAACACGTGGCAGCATGTGATTCGCCGGTGATTCGGTCCAATGACAACTCGACACGTGGCACGCGCTTACTTTGGTCCAATGAGATTTTGTCACGTGGCAGACGGCGCATTTTAGCTGATCTTATGTGATGATGACACGTGGCACGGCGCACGTTAGCAAGGTCGGTGCACGTTAGCAAGTCCAATTTCTCAGATTCTGACACGTGTCCCTCGGCGCACGTTAGCATGTCCGGCGCACGTTAAACGTCGCGACGCGTAGGGTCCTGGAGTCGCGACGCGACCAAATTACCGAATTGCCCTTTTGTCATTTTTTCTCTATTTTGGCCCCAAATTGCTTCCAATGCTTTCCCAACTTTATTTATCTGCAAAATAACACAAAACACATCAAAACGTTCACAAAACTCAAGAAACTATACAAAATATTAGGTTAAATGAGTGGGAAATAGTGATAGAAATACCACTCATCAAAGATATTTATAAAAAACTTAAAGTCCTGAAGATACAGTACTTGTTGACATGCATTTATGAAATGTTTGCGAATTTAAATGTCCAAGCATTTCAGAACACAATGATGAATTGTGAGATATGTGGGGGAAACCACCCTATTGATCATTGCACAATCAACTACAACCCAGGATGAAAGAACCATCCTAACTTTGTCTAGAACGATACTTTTGGATAAGGACCATAAGAAAGACGTGATCCTCCCTCAGGATGTCAGTAGTAAAATATTGGACAAGGGTATGAGAAGAAGCAAAGCTTGGAGGAAATGATTGCAGACATGTTCAAGAAGTAAGAAGCTAAATATGATGTATTTTTTCAGAGTCGGACGACATCCTTGAAAATATTGGAAGCCCAAGTGAGATAGTTAGCCAATAACCAGAGTTTTATACCCCAAATGACAATACCATGTGACACTGAAGAAGACTCATGGAATCAATAGATTTACAAGGATACAATAATGAAGAGAGATGCAGAGCCGTATATAGAGATTGATAAATCCATTCAAGAACCTGATCTAACAGAGTCTAGAGTTGATCGAGAGCATCCTCTATTCATTGAGAACATTTATGAGGAAGTTGGAAAAAAGAGTTGGGCAAGAGCAATAGTGTGATCCTATTGAAAATTTTATGATATAAGGAAACACATCACAACATGGAGAAGCTAGCGTCATTGATACCACCTATACGCTTGATAGAATAGCACAACCATTCCAAGTCAAACATCCTACAATACCTCCTGATAGTTCATATTTCCATTCAATAACTCATAAAGGTAAAAGTTTGAAGAAGGTGGCAGGAGCACATAGTAGAGATGATCTCTATTTATCATTTCATGTTTGGAAAATGAGCTTAAATATTAACGCTCATGGCATTGTCTTATTTAGGATATATAAAGCCACATGGAAACCTCCTTGAAGAACGTTCTTTAGAGAAATTCTAGCAAATGACATAAACTAAGCGCTTCTTGGGAGGCAACCCAAGCATTTATAATTTTTTCTTATGTTTTATTTTATTTTTATTTAATTAGTTTATTTGTGTTTATATTATATTTTTCTTTTCTTTCGATGATCTAGGTTTCAACATAAGTTTACGAGTCGCGAAAAAGTTTAATTAGTTTCACGCTCTAACAGAAAAATTTCTAAATCATCCACTACAACAAAATTGACTTTTAGCTGCGAAATTTTTCGCCACTAAAACTATTAGTGGCGAAATATAATTTCGCCACTATAAGTGCGACACAAAAGGTATTAGTGGCGAAAATTTATTTCACCACTAAAAGTATACTTTTAGTGGCGACATTTTTTCGCCACTAAAAGTGTATTTTTTTCGCCACTGAATATTACCATTTTTAGTGGCGAAATGTTTTTTCCCCACTAAAGGTAGTGCCTTTAGTGGCGAAAATTAATACCTTTAGTGGCGAAATTTCTTTCCCCACTAAAAGTACTGTTTTTTAAAAAAAATGTAATGAAATAAAATAAATCATATTTTTAATATACCATATGATATTTTATATTGTAAAGTTTTACAATACATAAATTTTGATATATTAATTTAATGATCATATACATTAATATACGCAAATAGAATATTTGTATTTACAAGCAAAAAATATATATATTGTTATAATATCAAAAAATACAAATGATTAACAAATTACAATTCAAAAATCAAAAATTATTGTTGATTCCGTCTTAGTTCTACGTTTACATTTTATATCCAAACGTTAAAATTGATGAGTCTCTTCAACAGTTTGTGATGACATGAACCGACAACCGTTGCTCCGCACAAGCTGCAATATCAACACCAGATTTAAAAATCAAATGACTATTGAACCAAAGTTTATACTAATAAGTAACAACATATGAGATAAAATATGATTTGATAGAAGGGAATGAAAAATGAGTGAAGAAAATGACAGAGTGGAAATATACATTTCCTCACTTTATCATATATTATTATTAATCAGAACTGGCTATGAATTGCATAAGTTGATTCTATATACCCAATACACAAGCATCGTTTCTAATTTCCCATATTTATAGAGGATTTGTGCACTAGAATTCCAGTTTCAACCACATAAGAAATGAAATTACTTAAGAAAAATAGAATACAAGAGACATACTTCTATCTCATGGACAATGGCTGCAGTGCGCCAACCATATATGCAGAAAGCAATTTTACTTAATTCACTTTCTACCAAAAGATTTACGCACTCAAAAAAAAAAAACCATCAATCAAAACCAAAAAACTGCATCTAAAAGGACATGAAAAGCACCAAAAAGCTACAGAAGTGAAATAGGGACAAAGAGAGAACTAACCACCAGCAAAAGAACTAAACAAAATATTTAAAACAGAAGAGATGACAGG
This sequence comes from Zanthoxylum bungeanum, assembly GCA_019454045.1. Taxonomy (NCBI): domain Eukaryota; kingdom Viridiplantae; phylum Streptophyta; class Magnoliopsida; order Sapindales; family Rutaceae; genus Zanthoxylum; species Zanthoxylum bungeanum. Next base: position 36,563 of record SKCR01038792.1, on the reverse strand, counting down.
AAGTCTTATTACTGCATTAGAAAAAAACAGAAACAACTGTCAAACGAGTAATCAATTTCATGATAAATAATGAAAATGGTGGTAGACTAAAGAAAAAGAGCTTTCTTAGAGGTATAATATGAATTTAAGACATAAAAGTTTCAAAAGAATGCATAATATCATATAGAATCACTAGCGGACAACGCAAAGGAAGCTGAGGATGCTAACTTTGGCTATGCAGTGATCCAAACTTAATATCATATAGAATCACTGGCAGTCTATAGCAAAATATTCCAAATTCATCTGCATATTCTATTTTCCAGACATATCTGACAAAGAACATGATAACTCTGCCAAAACCAAAAACAAAGACATAAATAAACACAAATTCTAATTGTCTCCAAAAAAAGGAAAAAATGCAACCACTTTGTGCAAAACATATATATAACTAAATCATGTGGCATCACTGACCTCTCACCAAGGGCCCATGAAACTGCTCTAATAGGAAGTGTATCTGCACTGAAACAGAGCAAAGGCCTTGAATTAGCAAATATACTCAACTAAGCTAGAATCCTCTCGTGACTCATTAGGAGTGAAGATGTTATTTGGTTCCAACACAAAATTTAGTTCAAGCTACTCACTGAAGCCTAAGTGCCTAACAACATGGATTGGGGCATAAATGCCATGGTGTCAATCTGCTACATGTATATGAGGATTGAGGAGAGAAATGCATCATCTCATAGTAATACTATTTGATTTAAACTATACAATCACCAAATGAGAATCATGACATTGCACTAATAAAGTGGGCTATGAGATAGCTTGCTAATGGTATTATAAGCTTATCTTGAGCGTGCTCCATTACACACATCCATTGACAGCTTGAAAATGTTCCTGAGACTATGACATCTTAGAGAAATGGATCTATCAGTACCTAATGAAACAGCAAGTCTGACCTAGGTAAGAAGAGGAATCAATATCAGCAAGCATTATGGCCCTCTTATTATGCGACAACTTTAACTACTCCATGGTCAAAAAAGTTATGTGACATAACAGTACGTGGGTGAGTGAGTGTAAAGCAGAGAGAAAATTTGATGCAACATGTCTCATAAAATTCAGTAAATCATCATCAATGAGTCAAATAAAGTCATAGTGCAGTTCTTGAAAACATAACGATGTCATTGCTCTCTAATTGCCATGGTGTTTCATTTACAATGACCAAAGATAGCTAGATATACATCAGAATATGACTTGGAAAAAAAAACAGATAAAAAATTCAGTCTTTGGCCGAGTACATTTCGGATAAAGGATCTTTCAGAATTAACCAAAACAAAGTAAACTTCCTAAGCAGCCCAACTGATTGTACAGAATTAGGAATTAAACTATAAATTCGAAGTCATGAAAACAGATTGTGCAGAATGAACTGTTTACAATGTGCCGGAATTGCAGGGTAATAACTGCTTTTAAACTAACTTTAAAAACAAAACAAAACAAAATAATATATACATAATCTTTTACATAAAAATTCATATACCGTGAAAACTTCAATTTTGAATTGAGTATCTGCTAAGAGTCTTCTCTCTGTGAGAGCTGATCACCATTTTCCATTTGTTTCCGGGAAAACTTATCTTCAACAACATCATAAGCATTCCCAGTCCATACTTCTTGAGCAAGAGTACTGTTGACGGCTGATTTCGGTCTCAGGGCAATATGAGAATATTACTCCCGAGACAATCGTCCCTCAATAGTGAATTTGTTTGGTTATGAGGGACCAAAAGCAAACTTAGCAAAAGACAGATAAATACGCCAATTGACAAGGAGATTTAACGTGGTTCGGCGGATCTTGGTCCGACCTACGTCCACGGGTACAAAAAGGATGATACTTTTATTACTCAAACCCGCATCTCAGCTCTACGTCTTGTTTTTTACAAGTCTGATGGTCATGATTTTGATCTCAACTCTACCTTGCTCCCCTCTACACTCACTCTACCCTCCTATTTATAATGGTGAAGAAATCAGATTTCTTCTTTTACAAGGGTTTCCTAGTTGAAACAATTTCCCTTTCCCATAAGGATTCCTAGTCAAAAACTACATTTACTTCCTTTATCATACTAGGACATTGACTTACTAGTTTACCCCATTAAAGTAGGATAACTTATTATCTTATCTTGTATGGATAGAATGTCTTATCTTCCCGAACATGTCTTGTCCTATGCTCGGTTTTCACGAGGTCGGTCCTCATGTGGTCGGTCATAATAGTCTTTTGTACTGAGAATGCTGCTGTCGACCTGATAATTGCCCGGTCATCTTGAACTCAAGTGCTCGGTCACTAACCGTAAAGTTCTCAACCCCTTACTGTTGACTCTTTAGTGGTCGGGTCGGCATTAATAATCTTGACTGAGAAGTGAATTACCTTTTTTACCCCTGTCGTGCTGCTTAAATAACATAGTGCCTGAAAACACCATCAACATCTGTCCCCTAGTTCTCGGTTCCAACGAGTATGCAAATTGGTGCCGGGAACTATATAAAGATGGTGTGCTGATCGTCTTGCTGGTGGTCGCTCCAGAAATCACAGAGAAATTTCCTTCGCCATCAACTAAGTCTTCTGTTTCTATCTTCATATCCTCGGTTATTGGAGATGCTGACCCTATTCAGAACGATTCTCCACCTCAAAGCAAATTGCTTACTTGGGTCGTTCTATCAGGAGATGAAGTTCCTCTTGTTGTCCAAACTAAAAATGACTCCTCCTCTGTAATATATGTACCAGAGATTTAGAGGTCCTGACCCCTGACTGATCCAATCTCGATTGTGAGGAGAAAATTTTGCCTCTGAGCTAACGATGATGTGCTCGGTGGCATGTGATCCTGTCTCGAGCTGTGAGAGATGCTCGGACCTGGGGGAATGTTACGTCCTCAGTCCGAAGGACTGACTCGGTGGGACGCAACCCGACCCCGAATGAAGAGAGGCACTTGGACCTGGGGGAATGTTACGTCCCCAGTCCGAAGGGCTGACTCGGTGGGACGTAACCCGACCCCGAATGAAGAGAGGCACTTGGACCTGGGGGAATGTTACGTCCCCAGTCCGAAGGGCTGACTCGGTGGGACGTACCCCGACCCCGAGCTGAGAAAAGCACTTGGACCTGGGGAATGTTACGTCCCCAGTCTGAAGGAGCCGACCCGGTGGGACGTAACCCGACCCCGAGCTGAAACAAACATCGATCTCGGCGGTACAAGAGCAGACCCGAGCCGGAAAGAAAACATCTGACCTCGGCGGAACGAATCCAGCCTTGAGTCGATTAACCAAGCGGCCTCGGCGGAATGAATCCAGCCCCGAGCCGATTAATCAAGTGGCATCGGCGGAACGAATCCAGCCCTGAGCCGATTAATCAAGTGGGACTTATTCAGAAGAGAAGTGAATCAACCTTTTGAAACCCTACCGAATCTGGCATGGGCGTCCCCTTACTAGACCAGTGAAAAACAAAAACAAATCTCTGGAAAATAAAATTAAAAGGTGGGGGTGACTTAGCACTTGTCCCAAAGCAAAACTTTTCACAAGTGTAAACAACAGCACGGACGCCTCGAAACAGCATCCTGCCCGAGGCCTCCAAAACACAATTCTGAACCTTTCAATTCAGTGTCCCGGCGAACCAGGATTTGGATCAGGAGAGCGTTTGAATGGTAAGGGCACATCCTCTATACGTCGGGTCACTGTGGAGCCTGTGTATTGTACGAGGGCTCCTCCTTACCACGCTGGAGCAAGCACACGCTACAGGGGCGTAACGCATCCCCGTGCTGCGCCTCTCTTGGATCCAAATGATGAATGGATCAAAGAGTGTCCGGGATACTAAGGGTATATTCCTCCTTAGGTCCGGCATCACTGGAGTTAGCAATCGTCACGGGGGCATAATCACTCCCCGTGCTATGCTTTCCCACGGATCCATTACATCGGGTATGTGAGGATCAGAGAGTGTTCAAAACATTAAGGGCACATTCCTCCTTATGTTCGGTAACACTGGAGTAAGCAATCGCTACGGGGGTATCATCCCTCCCCGTGCTAGGCTTCTCACGGATCCTATGCATCGAGTATGTCCCTGAATATTCCGAGGACCCCGAGCTAACAGAGACATTTGGTTCTGGGGGAATGTCCCGTCCCCAGACCAAAGAGCATGACTCGGTGGGACGTAACCCGACCCCGAGCCGAATAGTATAGCAGCCTCGGCGGAATGAGATCCAGCCCCGAGCCGATGAAGAGGCCTCGGCGGAACGAACTCCAGCCGCGAGCCGATGATTGAAGTGGCATCGGCGCCAACTGTCCTCTGTAATGGGCGTTGAGTATGTCCCCCGTTTGAAGATGTCCGGATACTCTTTTAGACATTCTAGTAGGCTCTGTCTCAGGGTCTTGTCCAAGCCTCCCCCTATCTTTATGTTTTTTCCCCGGTCCGAAAGTTCTATCCCTTATAATTCCTCAGCCGCCGCTAGCAGGGCTATTCTGTTTGGCCGAGGACTAGGATCTCCACTGGCTTTTCCTCCGTCTTCATTCCTCTGCCGTTTTTTGGTACCCTCCTCAATGCAGAGGGTTTCTCGTGAGAGAGTTGCAAAGCAGCTGCGGGCTGCCTTCTGACTCCGCATGCGATCCCGATCCCTTCCCGGTGTCTCCTGTATCTGTTTTGAGGTTTGTCCTCCACTTGGCCATCTCTTTTTTTTAACCAAGATTTTATTTCACTGCTTGTGCCGCCATGTCGTATCCTGTGCCCCTCCGTGCGTCTATTGCCCCGGGTGCGGCGTTCCTCATGCCTTGGAATTTCCCGCACACTTTCGCTATGCTCCCTGTCCTCTCTTCTGGAGTCGCGGAGACTGTCATAAGAGGGATCCGGTGATGGTCTTCCTTCTTCTTCTTCCCATGTGTCCTCTGTTTGTGAATCTTTTTCAACAACTACGGATTTTATCCCGTAGGGGCCCTCCTCCTGGGTCCATCGTCTTCACTTGTATCTACCACCCTTTTCCCTTCTGCTTTTTCACCTCTTCTTCGACTGGTTCTGACTTCGGGTCTTTCGTTGTTCGTTTCCTCCATTCTCTTCAGCCGATCCATCATGGATTTCATATTTTCTTCCATCTTCTTTATCCAATTTGTAGCCGGATTCCCCGACGATTGGTGATTTCCGCCTTCTGCCATCGTCTTACTACGTGAACCGCTTTTTGTTGAGTTCCCCACAGACGGCGCCAACTGTTGACGGCTGATTTCGGTCTCAGGGCAATATGGGAATATTACTCCCGAGACAAGTACAGAAGCAACAACAAAGCCACAGTGCACAGTTGCTAACTGCTGGACGACCACAACAGAAGTTATAAGCAGTTAAATTGAATCTCTTTCTCATTTGAATCCTCCAGAAGCCACCATAGAGTAAACCAAATAAGCAAAGAATAACTCCAGTAACAGATAAAGCCTCTCTCACAGTCTCCTTATCAATGTTAACAGCAGCCAAATTAAAAATCCAGAAAGGAGCCATACAAAACAAGATAAAAGTTGCAATATGAACATACATGTTGCCAAACCAAGTCTCTCCATATTCCACCCGAAAACACAAAAAGTACAAAATAGCGATAAGTATGCCAGAGATATATCGTCCCAAATATCAAGAATCCCACCACTCCATCTCGGTTGATTTTCAACCACTCTTTGTTCATCACTTGATGCAAATGAATATCTCTTCTCCAGTGATTTAAATCTTAATGCAGTTACAGCAGAAACCAGAACTGGGTTTCTGCTGCCAGCAGCTGCAGCAGAACCAGTTCTGGTTTCTGTTGAAGACAAAGAATGTCTATAGATTAGCCAAAGTTGTTGAAGACATGCCAAACGCCTAGTTAGTGAAAAATTAGGATTTCTTCCACAAAGATTTCATTATACTGAATCAACATTCAGAGGGAAAACCCAAACCAAATCAAAGTTCAAAAAACCTAGAAAATCTAATTGAAAAGTAATTAAAACCCAAGTGTCAGAGTTAAAACCCTAATCGAAATTCAGAGGAAAAAAGAGATAGAAAACCCACAAAACCCAAATTGAGGCAATAGAAATAGAAGCAGACCTGAAAAATGAAAGAGTTGAAGAGTTGAGAGCTGAAAGATGAAGAGTTGAATAATGGAAAAAGCTGAGACCTGCGGCTTCTATGAAATTGAAGAGTTGAATAATGGAAGCCCAACAGGAATTGAAGAGCTGAAGAGTTGATCGATTCTTAATTTGTTGTGAGTTGAGAGCTGAGAGGAAGATGAAGATTCTGATTATGAGTGTGGGTTTTTGTTTTTTAGAAGATGATGGCCGAAAAAAATTTGTGGGAAAACAAAAATTTCTCACTGATATGACCAATTTATTAGCGCTAAAAAGACCATTTTAGTAATTTTTAGTGTCGAAATATAAAAAGTGAATTTTGTTGTAGTGATCATCGCTAAAGCTGTGGAATATCTATTTCTTTTCCCTCTATTTTTATTCTTTCAACATTGAGGACCATGTTTATTTTAATTTTAGGGGTAGGGAATAGAAATATGTGTTTATATTTTAAAATTTTTTATTTTGAGTCGTGTCTTGGTTAAAATATCACATGCATATGATATAGATTTGATCTGTTTTAAAATACTTGGCTCTTGGAAAATGATAAGTGTTGGTTGATGTCAATGCTCAATTCTTAAATTGAGTTTGTTTTGAGATGATTCGTTGCATATTCAATATCAAATGTCAAGTCTAAACTAAAACTTAATTCATGGATGAGATAATTAGATTGAATGAATGACCATTAACCTAGATATTTATCTTTATCTTAAAATTGCATGAAGGCTAGCATATCATAGAGTCACATATAACCTTTAAGCATGAAGTTACCCATGGGCAAGCATAAAGCTTTCATGAGGAGAAATTATACCTTAAAGGGTAATAAAAAAGCTCAATCAAGAAGAAAGAAAGAAAGAAAGAAAGAAAGAAAGAAAGAAAGAAAGAAAGAAAATAAAATAAAAAGGAACAACAATAAACGGTAAAGCCAAGATACATTAGCTTAACGATAAGACATAGAGACTTTAAGATACATAGGTTGGTTTGACCATTCTATTTCGATTGTCGAAATGAAAAATTGCTAAGATTGATGATCTATGGAATAAACTCTAATGGAATTGATTCACAAGCACACTACAAGAATTTAATTGAGATGAATTTGATTTTTGAATGAAGTTACCATTGTTTATAGTATTTTAAAATTTTATTTGAGCCATTGGTATCTTATATAATGATCTTTGAAGTATTATTGTGAAAATCTAATCATGTTATGTATGTTATGTCTTTTTATATTTGTTTATTTAGTAGTTTTAGATGATATTTGTGGGTGTCATTGGTGTAAGCCCTCACGAGATTATAACACGTCCACTATGGCCACTTAAGGGTTTAAAGGCTTATTACATACGCTAAATACAATCGCGATCCCTACAAAAGTGGCTTAGTTAGTTTATTTATTATTTATTTTGTTATTTACGTTTGGCTTGAGGACAAACAATCATTTAAGTTTGGGGGTGTGATTAGTACCTATAATATACAATTTTCAAGTATATTTATAATTGATTTCCTTCATCAATTATGTTCTCAAATATATTAAATGCACTAATATTCATTATTTTATTTTCTAAGATGCATTTTATGAATAATTGAGCAAAAGAGTGAAAACCCCGACATTCCCGATTTGCACCAGTGACTTTATAATTTACACAATTTTTAGTAATTTAGTCATAATTTTTGCATACAATGTCCAATTAAGGTGATTCAAGTTGTGTTAGAAAGAATTTTCCATTATATATAACTTTTTTAGTTTATGTCGAAAACTGAATCTTAATCCTTCATTGCTAAAATTGAGCTTGAAGATGCCAACTCTGCACAGCTAGCTTACGTCGTAACGCCTAGGCACTTGTGTCACGACGCAAATACGGAAGACTTTAAAACTTAAATAGGAAACTTGATCGTTATGATATCTATATAATGGGAACGTTTAGGGTTACTTCACATACGTTTTTAGAGAACCAAATAAGCCTCTTTTGAGGCCAAAATACTCTCCAAACACAGCCACCATTCAAGAACAACCAAGAAAAAAAAGATCAAATAAGAATCAAGAGGAGAATATTGGAGGTTTTATAGCCTTCATGATTTGTCTTCCTTATGTTGGAGTAAATGGTTGAGCGCCAATCAGAATAATGCATTGTACAATATAGTCTATTATTTATTAATAAATTAACTACATCTTCATTTCAATTTTGTTAATGGTAATTATTATTGTTTATTATCTCTTAGTGTATATTGGTTTAATATGTACATATATATGTTAAGATTGACATCAACTTTAGAATAGTCACGTAATACTACTGAACACTGGGTGTAGTTCGATATTAGGATAGTATTAGTATTATAAACTGTTCTTAAGTGTGTATTGATGAGTGGTATTTATATCACTATATCCCACTCATTTAACCTAATATTTTGATATTCTTGAGTTTTGTGAATATTTTGATGTGTTTTGTGTTATTTTGCAGATAAATAAATTTGGAAAGCATTGGAAGCAATTTGGGGCCAAAGCAGTGAAAATTGGACAAAAAGGACATTTCAGTAAATTGTCCGCGTCGCGACGCCAAGACCTTCCGCGTCGCGACGCCTAAAATGCGCCGAACAGTGCTAACGTGCGTCGGGTCCACAAATCAGAATCTGAGAAAAGTTTGACTTTGCTAAAAATGCGCAGTGACACGTGTCACCATCACAACCGATCTGCTAACATGCACCGTGACACGTGTCAGCATCCTACGGTGCCGACAGTCATCATCGCCACGTGTGCCACGTGGCATCCTACGTGTCTCCATGTCATCAGCAAGTCAACAAGTCAAGATTGTCACGTGTCGTGCCACATCATCATCAGCCAATTAGGAAGTGCCACGTGTCGCAATCATGCGGTGCCGACAGTCTCTTTCCCACGTGTCGCCACGTCATCGTCACCTCACCGCCACGTCAGCGCCACGTCAGCATCAATCATTGAGTATCTAATCCTTATCTGACACGTGGCGGATAAGAATCTCATCGACCAATCAGAAGCCGCCACGTGTCACAATAATTGAAGCCCAACCACCGCGCCACGTGTCACCTTATCAGCTTATCAAGAATCTTCAAACTGGCGAACCAGAGCGTGCCACGTCGACAAAAGCTGGCGTAGCGACGCTGAAGGACCTGGCGTCGCGACTCTGGAAGCCCACCGAGGCCTATAAATTGAGCTCGAGATTTCAGAATTCATTGTACCACTCTCTCTCTTCTATTCTCTGTAAAGAGAGAGTTTCTCTCTCTAGTTTCTTTTAGATTTTAGTTTTTTTTAGTTTTTAGTTTTGTAAATAATTTTAATTACGTTTTGTTAATATAGTAATTTACTTTTTTACTTTTTACAGTTTTTACTATTTACCATGAGAAGGTAACTTCCCCAGCTATGGTGAAAGGTAATTCTTTTACTTACTATTAGATTAATCTCCTTTAAAAATAATATATTCACTATTTAAATTATTGACTTAAAAATGATACCGCCAGATTGGTCGGTTGGTAATTCATTTTAATCTGGTTTAAACCTGACTAATAAAGGATACCGCCAGATTGGTCGGTTGGTAATTTAATTTTGGTTCCGCCTTTATGGCTGGTTGGACTTAATTTGACTTAATCAGGATACCGCCTATATGGTCGGTTGGTAATATTATCATAAGTTTATATATATTTTATGGGAGATATCTAAATTAATAGTAGTAAAAGTAATTCATTTTACCTTAGCATTTTATTTTATTTTAATTTTCAGTTTTACTTTATGTCTTTTACTTTTCAATATTTTTACTTTATGTCTTTTACTTTTAAGTTTTACTAGCCCTAGTTATGTGTTAGTTATCTGGGGTTGTGATGAATTCTAATATCACCGGTTTATAAGGAGTTATTTTATACTTTGGGTAATTTAAAGGTTTACTTATTAAGTCTTAAGCTTAATGCTTCTTGTTGTCTGATCACCAATAAGATTGATGTGGTAAATCTAAAATGAACTAGACATAGGGATTTTAGGTTTCAGCCTTAGACTTAATAGCCCACGATCTTCCTTGAGGATATATAACCTTTTAATAGATTTCCTTACAGGATAGACATATACCCGTCGGGCGGGGGTAGCCATAATTTGAACTTAAACTTAATGAATCCAGATAATTTAGTTGACATAGACATATGGTTCAATTGGGTTAAACTGGGTATTTGCGTCTGACCATCGACAGAGGCTTTTGCATAATTTAGTGTTTCAGGTTAGTAAACTGATTTATTACACAAACATAAAATAATCACTTCATCTTTTAAAAGATATTAGAATGATTCACAACCCTAGATCTTTGTGTCTTTTGTTATTTTCCTTAGTATTTTCTTTTGTCTTTTTATTTATTTATTTTGCAAAACTACAATCAACCAAATCAATCAAGCAATCATTCTTTTCACCCTCAATTAGATATTTGTAAATAAATAGATTCAATAATTAATAACAACAGTAGGAATTAAGTCCTCGTGGGATCGATATTTTTATACTACTTGAACGATACGTGCGCTTGCGTTATACGTGTGTGTTTATGCCGGTCAAGTTTTTGGCGCCGTTGTCGGGGACTTATTTTTCTTGAGTTATTAATTTTGAAGCTATCTAATTTACTTGTATCTAATTTTCTTTATTTTTATCTGTAATTTTTATCTCTTTCTTTTGTTTTCAGGTGATTGAAAAAAATGGAACACTACTGGGAGATTGAAAGATTACGAGCTTTACAAGAAGATACACCCCACATCTGGGAGCAACAGTCTCGTTTTCTAAGGCCTGTTGTCCAGCCCAACAATTATCACTGGATGCCAGAACCAAACAATACTCCATTTGCTCAACAGAACGAGATGGGGAGATGTATGATATGTGATGGTAACCACCCGAGCGATCAATGTATATACCGTTCAGAGTGGCATAATTATTGGAATCATTCATGGAACGAAGAACCATCACATTTTCCATCTTATCCACCATCTACCTTCGATTTCCATCAACAATCAGAACCATCAAAGATTCACATGCTCAAAGATTGGCCCGAAAAACGGGAAGCTCAATTAGATGCACAAATTCAGAGACAATCAAAACTCATTCAAAGGATGACAGATCAAATGAGACAATTAACAGAAAATTAGAACATCATACCTCAAGAAGCATTTTTAGATGACACTGATGAAGCCTTCGAGTACCCAGAGATCCACAATGACACCTTAACATAGGAGGAGGCTGAGCAGTATCAACAACCAGAGGTATCAGTTCAGGAGCCCGAACCGGCAAAGTCTCAATTTGACTTTTATTATTCAGATTCTGACGAGGATGAAGCTGATCTATTTGTACCAACTGCACCAACAACGGAGGATCAAACTTTCAATCCTCAAAATGAAGATCTTGGAGCATGCTTTACCATGATGTTTGAAGAAGATCTATTTGAACCATCCATTCCAGTCGTATCAGAGGATGAAAACCTAATGTCAGAAACATCTTTGCATCCTCAGGTTGACAATTTCGAAGCATGTATCTCACCGATAACAGATGAAGAGCTGAATACAAAAATTTCACAATACATCTGTAAAGAAAATGTGGAACAATAAGCAGAGCAAATGGAGGAGCAACTATCAGACCAAATTGAAAATCCAGAGCATTCAGGAGAAACATCGCTGTTTTGGGGAGTACAAATCAAAGATATCACCCAGAAGCTTGACAGAATGGAACTTCCATTCCAAGTCAAGCACCATATGAGACCTCCTGATTTTCTTTCTTTCTTTGCAGGAATCACAGGAACAACAAGGAGCAAAAAGGTGGCACGAGCACTGAATGAGACAAAACTCTTTTTGCCACCTTACCGTTGGAAGAGACCATTCAAAAGCAACGCTCACGGGATTGTCTTTGATCGGACATCTAAAACGACATTGAAACCTCCTTGACATATGAATTTCAGTCACGTCTGGCTGAAGACGAAAAATTTAGCGCTAGCAGGGAGGCAACCCATGCAATTTGTTGTAATTTTTGTTTTCATATTTTGTGTATACATGTTGTAGAGTTTTTAATTTTGTGTGTTATTTTTGTAGGGAAAAGCACAAACGAAGCATTTTAAGACAGAAGGAATTGTGTTTGGCAATCAGGAAGAAAAGAGCTAATTCATTTTTGATGGCTGAGTAAAGAATGAAATCTTAAGACGCATCCTAATGAATTTATACTAAGCGAGTGGCGTATTGCGTACACAATTCTGTTGTCTTAATTATTGCTTTGATTCACTTTTCTATTGTAATTATCTTTATTTTCGTAGACAGGATCCAGATTTTTTGACCTTTCACGATTTCTTTTGTTGTTTAGCTAACAATCGTCCTCTGGAAGATATTAGTGCTATTATTACTCACCCTTTTTCAGATACTATAAATTCAACCGTCATTGCACTTTTGAAGGCATCCAGATTTGAGAAAGAAATACATAAAAAAAATGGAAGCCACTTCGAGAAGACGAGTTGAAAACATCTGTGTGTTTTGCGGTAGTAGTGTTGGTACTAAGCCACAATACATAGAAGCAGCACAGGAATTGGGTCGAGTCTTAGCTGTAAGGAATATGCACTTAATATATGGCGGAGGCAATCTCGGACTTATGGGGATCGTTTCAAAGGTTATACAGGAGGGAGGCAGTCATGTTTTGGAATCATCCCAAAACCCTTGGCAGAGGCAAATCTTATTGGATCATCAAACAGAGAGGAACTGATCGTGCCAGGAATGTCTGAACGACTGGTAGAAATGATTAACCGTGCTGATGCTTTTATCGCTTTGCCAGGTGGCTTGGGTACATTGGAGGAAATTTTTATAGTTCTATCTTGGGCGAACCTGAACATACACCAGAAACCGCTTGGACTGTTTAATGTTGATGGATTTTATGATTTTCTTTGTGTGTTTCTTGACGATGCCCGAAGAAATTGGTTCGTGTCAAAACCTTTGAAAGAACTCCTCTTTACTGCCAGAACTACTCCGGATCTAATAGACCAACTCATAGCTTATGAACCACAAGTTGACCCTATCCTTTCAAAGATAAATTGGTCCGAGGACGATCGTGGTAAGAGGCGTCGTGTTAATCTGGATCTTAACCTTTAATTTCATGTAGATTTTCAGCTAACCAGGTACGACCTTCTTAACTCTCCTTTTACTGTTTAAGACATTGGGGACAATGTCTCATTTAGGTTTGGGGGAATGAATTAGTTGATCAGTACTTTGTTTTTAGTTTGTGTGTTGTTTTTAATTTTAGGCCAAAATTTTTCGGAAAAAAAAAATTGAAAAATTTTCAAAAAAAAAAAAATTACAAAAATATTTTGTGTTTTTGTGTTTTTAATTTGACTAAAAAGGTGAAATTGGTAAGAGATAGCTGAGTAAGTAGTTTCCACTCCTGAGACGTATCTCAAACCTATTTCGAAACAAGTTAATTTTTGTTTATTTCATTTTGAATTATTTAATTTGTGAATTCTCCTTAAAACGGACTAAAATGGATCTTCATATGCTCAGTTGACAGATATTATCAACATATATAGTAACATACGGACATGAGCTAAAATTGAAAAGTTTGTAATATTCAGTGCTCTAGTTTAATTGGAGGAAACATCTCAAAAAGCAATGGAGTAAAAAAAAAAAAAACGTCTGAGATCCGAGTTATTAAGTCTGTAAGGGTGTTTTAACACCTAGTGCCTTAAACCAACTGGTTTGGGATCACTGGCCCAAAGCTCGTTACATGGATCGAAGATGCTGCAAAAATATATATATCTGAAGTCTGAGTAATTAAGTCTGTAGGAGTGTCTTAACACCTGGTGCCCTAAAGCCAACTGGTTTGGGAGCCACCGACCCAACACTCGCTACATAGATGGAAGATATTATATATAAATAAAAAAAAAATCAGAAAATCTGAAAAATTATTCCATTGCTGCAAAAAGGTGTGAAATCTGATAGAACTTTAGGACAAAAATATTACTCTCTTATCAACTGCACTTATGACTGTTGTGGGCAAAAATAAGTTGTTTAATATTTTGTTGGCTATGTATATGAAGAATGGTAAAAATAATCGGAGAATTTACTTATTCAGTAATTTAGAATAAAACAAAACAACTAGTAACTTGGAGTAGAAGTTTCACCTGATTAGTCACTAACTTCTTTATTCTCTTTTCGCTTGTCTTTTTGCTTTTGTGTGCATTAGTTGTTACTACCTTTTTACTTTTGTAAAATGTTTGTGGGTATCATTGCTGTAAACCCTCACGAGACTACAACTTGTCCACTAGGGACACCTAGGGGTTTAAAGGCTTGTTGCATACGCTAAATGCAACCGTGATCCCTACGAAAGTGGCTTAGTTAATTTCTTTATGTTATTTACTCTATGTTTTGCTCGAGGACTAGCAAAATGTTTGGTTTGGGGGTGTGATGAGTGGTATTTATATCACTATATCCCACTTATTTAACCTAATAAAATGCGCCGAACAGTGCTAACGTGCGCCGGGTCCACAAATCAGAATCTGAGAAAAGTTTGACTTTGCTAAAATGCGCAGTGACACGTGTCACCATCACAGCCGATCTGCTAACATGCGCCGTGACACGTGTCAGCATCCTACGGTGCCGACAGTCATCATCGCCACGTGTGCCACGTGGCATCCTACGTGTCTTTATGTCATCAGCAAGTCAACAAGTCAAGATTGCCACGTGTCGTGCCACATCATCATCAGCCAATCAGGAAGTGCCACGTGTCGCAATCATGCGGTGCCGACAGTCTCTTTCCCACGTGTCGCCACGTCATCGCCACCTCACCGCCACGTCAGCGCCACTTCAGCATCAATCATTGAGTATATAATCCTTATCTGACATGTGGCGGATAAGAATCTCATCGACCAATCAGAAGCCGCCACGTGTCACAATAATTGAAGCCCAACCACCGCGCCACGTGTCACCGTATCAGCTTATCCAGAATCTTCAAACCGGCGAACCAGAGCGTGCCACGTCGACAAAAGCTGGCGTAGCGACGCTGAAGGACATGGCGTCGCGACTCTGGAAGCCCACCGAGGCCTCGAGATTTCAGAATTCATTGTACCACTCTCTCTCTTCTATTCTCTGTAAAGAAGAGTTTCTCTCTCTAGTTTCTTTTAGATTTTAGTTTTTTTAGTTTTGTAAATAATTTTAATTACGTTTTGTTAATATAGTAATTTACTTTTTTACTATTTACAGTTTTTACTATTTACCATGAGAAGGTAACTTCCCCAGCTATGGTGAAAGGTAATTCTTTTACTGTTACTATTTAGATTAATCTCCCTTAAAAATAATATATTCACTATTTAAAATATTGACTTAAAAATGATACCGCCAGATTGGTCGGTTGGTAAGTCATTTTAATCTGGTTTAAACCTGACTAATAAAGGATACCGCCAGATTGGTCGGTTGGTAATTTAATTTTGGTTCCGCCTTTATGGCTGGTTGGACTTAATTTGACTTAATCAGGATACCGCCTATATGGTCGGTTGGTAATATTATCATAAGTTTATATATTATTTTATGGGAGATATCTAAATTAGTAGTAGTAAAAGTAATTCCTTTTACCTTAGCATTTTATTTTATTTTATTTTTCAGTTTTACTTTATGTCTTTTACTTTTCAATATTTTTACTTTATGTCTTTTACTTTTAAGTTTTTACTAGCCCTAGTTATGTGTTAGTTATCTAGGGTTGTGATGAATTCTAATATCACTGGTTTATAAGAGGTTATTTTATAGTTTGGGTAATTTAAAGGTTTACTTATTAAGTCTTAACTTAATGCTTCTTGTTGTCTGATCACCAATAAGATTGATGTGGTAAATCTAAAATGAACTAGACATAGGGATTTTAGGTTTCAGCCTTAGACTTAATAGCCCACAATCTTCCTTGAGGATATATAACCTTTTAATAGATTTCCTTACAGGATAGACATATACCCGTCGGGCGGGGGTAGCCATAATTTGAACTTAAACTTAATGAATCCAGATAATTTAGTTGACATAGACATATGGTTCAATTGGGTTAAACTGGGTATTTGCGTCTGACCATCGACAGAGGCTTTTGGCATAATTTAGTGTTCCAGGTTAGTAAACTGATTTATTACACAAACATAAAATAATCACTTCATCTTTTAAAAGATATTAGAATGATTCACACCCTAGATCTTTGTGTCTTTTGTTATTTTCCTTAGTATTTTCTTTTGTCTTTTATTTATTATTTATTTTGCAAAACTACAATCAACCAAATCAATCAAGCAATCATTCTTTTCACCCTCAATTAGATATTTGTAAATAAATAGATTCAATAATTAATAACAACAGTAGGAATTAAGTCCTCGTGGGATCGATATTTTTATACTACTTGAACGATACGTGCGCTTGCGTTATACGTGTGTGTTTATGTCGGTCATGTATATATATTCCTAGCTATTGGTTTTGGAATACGGTTTAATTCCATTACTTATAAGACTATCACTTTTCGTATATTGGAATTAGAGTTCCAATGGTCTAACCCAATGGATCATGAGCAATAGAAGCTCGTATAGATATGTGGGTATTCGTTGGAGTAAATATTGAATGACTCGTATATGATTCTTAATAGTTGGTAGTACACGTCATCGTCATGGTCTGACCTCTAGATATTCGTTGGATGTGGATCGATACACTCATTAATCGATGCGTATCAAGATATGATCCATCGGCTTGACTATGTACGATTTGGGGTTTAGGTATCCACATTTATGAGTCACGATTATTAAGACTTTGTCCAAAGCCGATCATATAGGATTGATCGCATATACATCAGAAATAGTGTAATGATTAGTTATAAAAAATAGTGGACATGTCGACAATATGAGATGTGTACCTTGGAAACTTGACGGTATTTCCTATGCACAACTCGGATAGCCTATGACGAAATTATTGTTAAACATATGTGATGACCTCGTTTTGTATAGTTCGGAAAGGTCGTTTGTGTTCTTCGTAATTTAGAGGTAGTGAAATTGCATACATATGAGTCAGGGTCATATAAAGAACGTGTCTAAACTTAGAGAGTCTCACAATATGAAGTGTACTCATTGAGCACTTGGGTAGCTAATCATGTTTGATAATAAATAATATTTGATATTAAAATTTTCAATTAAAATAATTAAATATTATTGAATAACATTAATTATTTACTAAACTAATTGAAATTAATTAGATTAATAAAATTAATTTAATTGTTAAATAAATAATCACATAAGGGCATTATTAGAATTTCATAAATATCTCTACAAGTGGAGGATATTTGGTAATTATAAAATATGTATTAATATGTGTGCATGCACTTAATTTATTTTGATTAGTCAAGTTGTAAAACATAATTATTAGATTACACCTAATATGTATATTTAGACAAATGAGATTAAGCCCACTATAAATTTTAATATACTTTGATTAATATAAAATAAAAGATAAGCTTAAGCATAAAAGATAAGATTAACCTAATATAATTATAGGAGAAACTTTTGAAGTTCTCTATGACTTTCAACAAAAGTAGAGATTTTGAAGATTTGATCTTTCATCCAAGCTTGCTAGGTAAAGTTTTAATGTCATCTTTTATGCTATATTTTTCAATATTGATTTGATATCATTAGTGAAGCATATGTTGATGTATTTTGTATTTGATGCATACTAATATAGCTTGAAGTTGAAATAAGGTTAAAGATTTGTGTATAGATAATTTAGAAGCATAAAAACATAATATGATTGTGATTGGATCAAGTTTTGTGTATATTGGACATGGAACATAAATGTAGGAGTTTTGAACTCTAGATAAACGTTTAGAACTATGGCTACGATTTTTAGAATCACTTGACCATCTTTAAGTGACCTACAATTATTCAAGGGGTGCTTCTTTGTGGGATTCTTGTTTGTTTTATTTTTTAGATTCGAATTTATGCATATATGTATTTTGAATATATTTATACTTTGTAAAAATACTTGATATTTTGAAAAATATGATGTTATTTCTTTAATTATTTTAGATGTGTTTAATATATTTTTATGTTGATTTTGATGTTAAAATTTTAATTTTGAGCGTTTGGAAGTGATTGAAGAAAATTGGAAGTGATTTGGGTGAAAAACTCACAATTTTCCAGCTCTCTGGAAATTTTTACACTAGGAAAGTGCACAGACCGCGCACTGTGCATAGAACACGCAACGTGTATGGAATCTCAAGCAGTTAACCACTAGAAAGAAGGGCTTACATGAGACCTAGTAGACGGAATGAAGGCACAATACCAATGGGAGAGGCATGACGCGCGCGCTGAAAGTGAATATCGGATTTTCAAACCTTATTTTTTATGCTTCCGAATTCCAATTCATCCCGAATATTTTCCTATAAACTTTAAATGGAATATAGTATCTCATTTATTTTAAAAATACATCCATCTCTGTATTCGCTGGTTTGATCTGTTTCTGCTGCGTATGGCTCTGATCCAACCCTATGAGATCTTGATTCGCCCCAACAATATGGTATCAGAGCAGGTCTTAACCACGCAAGAACTATTAAAATCATGCTCTACATGTTTGACATGTATTTGAATCTATGCTTTTATATTTTAATTTGATTATGTTTGAGACATTTTTGATATTCGTTGCATGTTTTAAATTAAAATTATTTATTTGACCCAGACATGTTATTTAATGCTTTGATGTCATAAATCTCACATGAGTGATAGTATTAATAATGTTGGAGAATTATTGGATGATCTGTCTTGTCAATACAAATTTAAACGAGTTCTTATTACTTGTGTCAATACCATCATTATTGTGAGGGCATAAGTAATTGGGATTTTGACCACTCCAGTAAAACATTTGATGTAGTATGATGAGTTGACGTAATCACATAATATTTTCATTATTATGAAGGTGTGTTAGTGAAGCTCATTAGTGCATATTGATAAACATACACCTAGAACACGTCTTAATCCAATACCGTTATTATTATGAAGATAAGAAACAGTTCAGGATCAAATTTAAGGTCATATTGAATGTGGTTGACCGATGAAGTCTACCTAAACAGTTCGGAAAGATTACAGAATTATGTAAAATAGTGGGAGGGCACTAATAGATTTAAAATCCATAATCGTATTGGTATTTTAGATTGATATGAAAATATTCTTCTAATGTTTATTATTATTTTGCAAATGGCAGCTGCAAATTCATTAGCGCAACTTTTGGATTCCAACAAATTGAAAGGGGCTGAAATCTACTACGAGTCAGAGATGAACATTCACCTTATTTTGGAATCAGAGCAATTGCGTTATGTGACACTCAATTCATAGCCTGTCGACGTCGATCATGATTTAATGCCTAGGGAGCGGAAGACATTTGAGAAATGGAAGAATGATAACTTGAAGGTGAAGTCTTACATTTTAGGATCGGTGACACATGATTGTTTAGGAGTACATAGATATACCTAATGCCTAAAATATTATGAGAACGCTCCAGGAATTGTTCAAGGCAAATCAAGAAATTGAGAAATATCGGAGGTCCAAGGAGTTATTCCATATTACGTTTAAGGATGGAGGATCAATTATCATTCATGTTTTGAACATGATTGACCAGATCCAAAATTTAGAATGATAGGGCACTACGATTGATGATAGGCTGGGCTGAAATCTGATTTTATCTTCTCTACCTGGTACATATGATGGATTTGTGTTGAACTTTTACATGCATTTGATGAAAGCCACTTATGAAGTACTTCATAATATGTAGCGCACGACAGAATAAGACTGTAAGAAAGGGGATCTCAATTTATACCTCCATGGTGGAGTGAGTTCTTCGAAAACTTCAAGTAAGTCGAAGAAAATTAAAATGGGAAAGATGAAAATAGCAAAGAAATACTCCAAGAAACCAGCGAAATATAAAACTGCAAGATCGAAAGTAGCTCGTGATGAATGTTTTCATTACAAGAAGTCTGGACACTGGAAGCGAGATTGTCCAGATTTAAAAGGAAAAGAATGACCCTCAGGTACGCTTTCTATTTTTCCTATTATTGACATCTATTTAGCCTTAGATGTAAATAGTGGTTGGGTGTTAGACATCGGCAGTCCTACTCATATTTGCAACTCTGTGCAGGTCATGAGGGTTAAAAAAGGCTTGACAGAGGGGAGATCCAACTTAGAGTTGGCAATGGAGAGACTTTGGATGTCAATGCCATAGAAACAGTTATTTTAGATCTCTCTTATGGATGTAAAATAGTTTTGCATGACTTCTATTTTATACTCTCTCTAATCAGACATATTATTTTATTACCTGTATTAGAAAAAGAGAGATATAATATAAATATTAAAGTTGGTACTTTATCTTTGTATAATAAAGATAAATATTTGATATGTAAATGTTCTTTATTTAACGGTCATTATATTTTGGAAATAAATGTAGATGTCTTTAATGTAGAGAAAAATAAAAGTAAAATATTTGAATTAAATAATACTGAATTATGACATATGAGATTAGGTCACATAGGTGTTAGTTTGGTTAAGGATGATTTGATTGAAAATCTTATTTTAGATCTTTATCCGATTTATGATTCATATATCCAAGAGAAAATTACAAATGTGTTATTCCTCGGTGTGGGATACCATACTAATGATTTATTAGAGCTAGTACATAGTAATGTGTGTCGTCCATTAAATCATATTGCTCATGATGGTCTACATATTCGTGACTTTCACGGATGATAAGTCACGATTTGGTTATATCTATTTGAGAAGACATAAAATCAGAAATAGTGGAAAAGTTCAAAATATTCCCAAATGAATTTGAAAGCAAACCGGGAAATTCATCAAATGTCTTCGATCAGATATAGGTGGTGAATACATGTGTGAATAGTTCGGATGTTATTAAGGGAGAATGAGATTCTCGCCTAAAATAGGCCGCTAGGAACTCCTCAACATAATGGTGTGTCTGTGCGATGAAATCGTACTATATTGGATATGAAACGATGTATAATGATTTACACAGATCTTCCATATTATCTTTGGGGTTATACTTTACTTACTGTTGCCCACATACTGAAAAGAGTTCCATCAAAAGTTATTTCTACGACTCCATATATGATATGGTACGGTAGAAATATAATTTTTAAATATTTAAAGATTTGGGGTTGTCCCTCCCGCATACGTGACCGGCGTAAACACACACGTAAAACGCAAGCGCACGTATCGTTCAAGTAGTATAAAAATATCGATCCCACGAGGACTTAATATCTAAACTATTAATTTTATGAGGTCAAATGATTACTAATATCTAACAAGTTGATTGATTGATTTGAAATGGTGACGATTCTAAATTTAAAAGCAAGTAAATAAAATTGTCGAAAATAAGTTTTAAGAAAATTCAATATTAAAAACTATCTAGGGTTGTGATTTCTTCCAATATCATTTTAAAGATGAAGTGGTTATCTTAAAGTTGGGTAATATATTGATTTATTAACCTGGAACACTAAATTATGTGTGAGTCTCTGTCGATGGTGAGACACAAATACCTAGTTTAACCCAATTGAACCATATGTCTATGTCAACCAAATTATCTGGATTCATTAAGTTTAAGTTCCAATTATGGCTACCCCCGCCCGACAGGTATATTCCTATCCTGTAAGGAAATCTATTAAAGGGTTATCTATCCTCAAGGAAGATCATGGGCTATTGAGTCTAAGGCTGAAACCTAAAATCCCTATGTCTAGTTCATTTTAGATTTACCAGATCAATTTTACTAATGGCCAGTTAATGAAAAAGCATTAAGTTTAAGACTCAATAAATAAATCTTTATATTACCCAAGCTATAATCTAACCCTTATAAAACGGTGATATTTGATTTCATCACAACCCCAACACATAACTAGGGCTAGTAAAAACTGAAAATAAAAGACATAAAGTAAAAATGCGGTAAAGTAAATACTGAAAAGTAAATTACAATAAAATAAAATGCTAAGGTAAAGGAATTACTTTTACTACTACTAATTTAGATATCTCCCATAATATATAATATATAAACTTGTGATAACATTACCAACCAGCCATATAGGCGGTAACCTGATTAAGTCAAATTAAGTCCAACTGACCATTAAGGCGGTAAAAAGATTTGTCCATGAACTGCCATATAGGCGGTAAGAAAGTTTAATTACCAACCGACCAATCTGGCGGTATCCTTGATTAGTCAGGTTAAAACCAGATTAAAATGAATTACCAACCGACCAATATAGCGGTATCCTTTTTAAGTCAATATTTTAAATAGTGAATATATTATATTTAAGGGAGATTAATCTAAATAGCAATAGTAAAAGAATTACCTTTCACCCTAGCTGGGGAAGTTACCTCCTCATTACTGAAAAGTAAAAACTGAAAAATTAAAGAAAGAAAAGTATTGTGCGTAAAAGTAAATTGCGGAAAGTAAAAACTGAAAAGTAAAGAAAAGAAAGTGCGAAACTGAAAATTAATTACTGAAAACTAAAAATAAAAAACAAACTATACAATCTTCTTATTTATTCATTAAGAATTTCAAAGAAGAAAATATGAATTTTACAAATGAAATGACTTGGTATTTATAGGCAAAATTTTGCCACCATCAAATCATCCATCAAATTCTCCACCAAATCCATTATTAATTTCTCCACTAATTACTCCACCAAATCCATAATTACTCCACTAATTGCTTATCTGTTTGGTGTTGATTTGATAATTTTTATTAATATTAATTAATTAATATTTTGCTTTGAAAATGATTGATAATGACTTTTAATAATTACACTCCACACACTTCTGGATGGTTCATCAATTTCGGTCATGAAATCATCAGAATTCGAAAATATTTTCTCTTTGAAAGTTGTAGAACTTTGAGTCTTCTTTAATCTGAAACTTGAATCAGCTCAATCCGATATCTGAGTAAAACGTTATGCCCAAAATACGACAGATGCACAAAACTGGAATTTCCAAAACTGCACTTCGTCAAAACGCCCTTTCAAGTTTCCAATCTCCAAAATTAAAATATCAAGTCCAATAATTGCCTTTATTTGACCCATATTTCATCCTAAATGATTTCATTAAGACCCGATATTATTTTATCTGCAAAATAAACTAAAACACATCAAAACGTTCATCAAACCCGAGAAACTAAACAAAATATTAAGTAAAAGGGGCGGTAAATATTGATATATTTTCCGCTCATCACACCCCCAAACCTAACATTTTGCTAGTCCTCGAGCAAAACAACAAAATAAAATTAAAATTAAACTAAGCCACTTTCGTAGGGATCACGGTTGCATTTAGCATATGCAACAAGCCTTTAAACCCCTAGGTGTCCCTAGTGGACGAGTTATAGTCTCGTGAGGGCTTACAGCAACGATACCCACAAACGTTTTACAAAAGTAAAAAGATAATAAAACTAATGCACACAAAAGCAAAAAGACAAGAGAAAAGAGAATAAAGAAGTTAGTGACTAATCAGGTGAAACTTCTACTTCAAGTGACTAATTGTTTTCTTTCCTTCTAAATTACCGAATAAGTAAATTCTCCGATTATTTTTACCATTCTTCATATACACAGCCAACAAAATATTAAACAACTCATTTTTGCCCACAACAGTCATAAGTGCAGTTGATAAGAGAGTAATATTTTTGTCCTAAAATTCTATCAGATTTAACACCTTTTGGTAGCAATGGAATAATTTTTCTCATTTTTCTAATTTTTTCTTTGATTTTTTCTTTTTCTATTTTTTATTTATATACAATATCTTCCATCTATGTAACGAGTGTTGGGTTCCCAAACCAGTTGGCTTTAGGGCACCAGGTGTTAAGACACCCCTACAGACTTAATTACCCAGACTTCAGATATATATATTTTTGCAGCATCTTTGATCCATGTAACGAGCTTTGGGCCAATGACTCCCAAACCAGTTGGCTTTAGGGCACTAGGTGTTAAAACACCCTTACAGACTTAATAACTCGGATCTCAGACGTTTTTTTTTTTTTTTTTTTTTTTTACTCCATTGCTTTTTGAGATGCTTCTTCCAATTAAACTAGAGCACTGAATATTACAAACTTTTCAATTTTAACTCATGTCCGTATGTTACTATATATGTTGATAATACCTGTCAACTGAGCATATGAAGAATCCTTTTTAGTCAGTTTTAAGGAGAATTCACAATTAAATAATTCAAAATGAAATAAACAAAAATTAACTTGTTTCGAAATAGGTTTGAGATACGTCTCAGGAGTGGAAACTCCTTACTCAGCTATCTCTTACCAATTTCACACCTTTTTAGTCAAATTAAAACACAAAAAAAAACACAAAATATTTTTGTAATTTTTGAAAATTTTTCAATTTTTTTGTATTTTTCGAAAAATTTTGGACTAAAAATAAAAATAAACACACAAACTAAAAACAAGGTACTGATCAACTAATTCCCTCCCCCAAAACTAAATGAGACATTGTCCCCAATGTCTTAAACAGTAATAGGAGAGTTAAGAAGGTCGTACCTGGTTAGCTGAAATCTACAGGAAATTAAAGGTTAAGATCCAGATTAATTCGAGGCCTCTTACCACGATCGTCCTCGGACCAATTTATCTTTGAAAGGATATGGTCAACTTGAGGTTCATAGGCTATGAGTTGGTCTATTAGATCCGGAGCAGTTCTGGCAGTGAAGAGGAGTTCTTTCAAAGGTTTTGACACGAACCCATTTCTCCGAGCATCATCAAGAAACACACAAAGAAAATCATAAAATCCATCAACGTTGAGCATTCCAAGCGGTTTCTGGTGTATGTTCAGGTTCGCCCAAGATAGAACTATAAAAATTTCCTCCAATGTACCCAAGCCACCTGGCAAAGCGATAAAAGCATCAGCACGGTTAATCATTTCTACCAGTCGTTCAGACATACCGTGCACGATCAGTTCCTCTCCGTTTGATGATCCAATAAGATTTGCCTCTGCCAAGGGTTTTGGGATGATTCCCAAGACATGACTGCCTCCTTCCTGAACGGCCTTTGAAACGATCCCCATAAGTCCGAGATTGCCTCCGCCATATATTAAGTGCATATTTCTTGCAGCTAAGACTCGACCCAATTCATGTGCTGCTTCTATGTATTGTGGCTTAGTTCCAACACTAGTACCGCAAAATACACAGATATTTTCAACTCGTCTTCTTGAAGTGGCTTCCATTTTTATGTATTTCTTTCTCAACTCTGGATGCCTTCAAAAGTGCAATGACGGGCTGAATTTACAGTACCTGAAAAGGGTGAGTAAAAATAGCACAAGTATCTTCCAGAAGACGATTAGTAGCGAAATAATATCGTGATAGTCAAAAAGGTCTGGATCCTGCCAATCGGACTCGTGCTTCAATTACCCAACGAATATCATTAGGAATACCATGGATTGTCAATAACCTCATCCGTTCCAAGCGAGCTTTGTAAACTTTCATTAGAGATTTTTGAGGGAGAGAAGGAAATTGCTTGTGAAGATTTACGATAGCTTCTTCCATCTTAATCTGCAAAAACTAAACACACAAAATTAAATCACACAAAATCACAATATATACACAAATTGCATGGGTTGCCTCCCTGCGAGTGCTAAGTTTAAAGTCGTCAGCCAGACTTGACTTCTCGAACGTTAAGCTGGATCTAAAAGTGTAACACTTTCTTTTTGTCGCTCAAATGATTCTCCCCAGTAGTGCTTGACACGTTTGTTTTTAACCTTGAAAGTTTTGTTAGCGTCAGGATCATGTATCTCAACGGCTCTATTTGGTAAAACTTTGGTGATCACAAATGGACCTGACCAACGTGATTTTGGCTTCCATGGGAATAATTTCACCCTTGATTTATTTAACAGTACCTTCTGCCCTGGTTCCAGTTGTATGCGCACTAACTTCTCATCATGTCTCATCTTGCCCTTTTCTTTGTACAATTTGGCATCCTCAAAAGGCTGATTATGAAATTCCTCCAATTCGTTGAGTTGGTGGAACTTTTTCTCTTCTGTTGCTTGTAGTGCAAGAATTGGCTCCTTCAGTACAAAAGACGTTTTATCTTTAGGCTCCACAGGCAATTGACATGTTTTAAGTTTGTCAGTAGAACTTTGCATTGCATTGGAGTTCTGAATGGTACTGTGTATCACATCGAGTCTGAAACATTCCTCATTCTTTTCATCATCTGGGAAATTCATGGCCTTGAAAACATTGAATGTTACTTCTTGGTCCTGTACCCTCATGGTTAATTCTCCTTTTTGTACATCAATAATGGTTCGACCTGTAGCCAAGAATGGTCTCCCAAGGATGATTGGCACGTCTGCGTCTTCCTCCATATCAAGGACAATAAAATCTGCTGGGAAAATGAATTTGTCAACCTTGACCAGCACATCCTCAACTACGCCTTCGAAATACGAGCGTTCTATCAGCAAGTTGCAGTGAAACTGAAGTTGGCATTGTTTCTCTCTCCAATCTGTAATTTCCTGAAAATAGAGAAAGGCATCAAGTTAACACTCGCACCTAAATCACACACAAGCCTTACCAAAGTTATGTTCTCCTATGACGCAAGGAACAGTGAAACTGCCAGGATCTTTCAACTTTGGGGAAGTTTCCTCTGAATGATGGCACTGCATTCTTCTGTTAATGCTACTGTCTCGTAATCTCCCAATCTCCGTTTTCGTGAAAGAATGTCTTTCATGAATTTGGCATAGGTGGGCATTTGTTCCAAACGCTTCTGCAAATGGAATGTTGATGTGCAGCTTTTTGAAGATCTCCAGGAAACGAGAAAACTGCTTGTCCAATTTGTTCTTCTGAAGACGTTGAGGAAAAGGTGGAGGTGGAGTGATCTGTTCTTTTCCTTTGCTTCTTTTTCCTCCATCTGTTGCTTTGTTTCTTTGGAACTTCCTCAGCAGCTGTTTTGACTCCAACATCTTTGTTAATTTCAGTACCGCTTTTTAACATGATGGCATGAGATTGCTCCTTCCCCATGTTTCTTGGATTTGGCTCTGTATTGCTAGGAAGGGTACCTGGCGGTCTGTAACTCTGAGCATTTTCCAGTTGTCCCATTTGATTCTCCAGTGCTTTAATAGAAGCAGATTGACTTTGAATTAATGCTGCTTGGGATTGAAACATAGCATCATATCTTGCTGCGTGAGAGTCGTGTTTTGCTTCTATCTTTTTCAAGTGGGTCAACACTTCTGTTATTCCTGGTTCATTTGCTTGCTCCTGGCTTTTGTTCTGTTGATGGAATTCAGGTGGATAGTTCTGCTGTTGGCCTGAATTGTTGCTCCATGAAAAATTGGGATGATTCCTCCACCCTGGGTTGTAGGTGTTGGAATATGGATTGTTCCCTTGTCTGTTGAAATTGCTGACATAATTCACCGTTTCTTCTTCAAGTTGGTTTGACTCTGGTGCTCCTCCATATGGTGAACTTGTGGATCCAGTGATGTTCACAACTTGCGTGCTAAGTGTTTCTAGACATTTGCATATCTGATCCAGCCTGGTATTCACTGCTGTGTTTGCTCCAACTTCATAAATTCCTGCAATTCTTTGGATCATGCTTCTTTCTGTTGGCCACAAGGAATTGTTGTTGGCCATTTCTTCGATTAGGTCCCAGGCTTGATCTTCTCCTTTTGCCATCAAGGCTCCTCCAGCAGCAGCATCGATTGTGGTTCTCATTATTCCAGAAAGTCCATTGTAGAAGGTCTGAACTTGTAGCCACTTTGGAATCTCATGGTGAGGACATTTCCGGAGTAATCTTTGTATCTTTCCCAAGCTTCGCAGAGGGATTCTGAATCTTGTTGTACAAAGGATGTGATGTCATTCCTCAATTTTCCGGTTCTGGCTGGTGGAAAGTACTTTGCAAGAAATTTGGTGGCTAAAGTGTTCCAAGTTGTGATAGAACTTGCTGGTAGTGAATGTAGCCAAGCTTTAGCTCTGTCTTCAGGGAATATGGAAAAACTCGCAGTCTCATTGCTTCTTCTGATGCTCTGTTGTAGTTAAAAGTGCCGCAACTTCCAGGAAGTTGCTGATGTGGGAATTAGGATCTTCAGTTGCATTCCCCCCGAACTGAACTGACTGCTGAATCATCTGAATGCATGTTTTGATGTCACACCGCATTTGCTGGTAAGGGAGGAAGTACAATACAGGAAATGAGTCTGTCAACCACCGGAATGGTTCTGTCTCGAATGGGAATTGGTGGTGCAACGTTCAAAGGTTCAGGTTCCATGTTGACTAAAGCTTCTTGGCCTTCTCGCCTTTCCCTTCTCAACTGTCTGATGGTTCTTTCAATTTCTGGGTCAAGCGGTCGGAGTTCAAAGCTTCTGGTTCGTCTCATGAAATGTCTGAGAACCTGAAACACAAGAAAACAAAAACAATAAGTAAAAAGAAAAATAAGATACAAGTAACAAATCTAACCCCTAAACTAATAGTAAAAGATAAATAAGTCCCCGGCAACGGCGCCAAAAACTTGACCGGCGTAAACACACACGTATAACGCAAGCGCACGTATCGTTCAAGTAGTATAAAAATATCGATCCCACGAGGACTTAATATCTAAACTATTAATTTTATGAGGTCAAATGATTACTAATATCTAACAAGTTGATTGATTGATTTGAAATGGTGACGATTCTAAATTTAAAAGCAAGTAAAAAAAATTGTCGAAAATAGGTTTTAAGAAAATTCAATATTAAAAACTATCTAGGGTTGTGATTTCTTCCAATATCATTTAAAAGATGAAGTGGTTATCTTAAAGTTGGGTAATATATTGATTTATTAACCTGGAACACTACTAAATTATGTGTGAGTCTCTGTCGATGGTCAGACACAAATACCCAGTTTAACCCAATTGAACCATATGTCTATGTCAACCAAATTATCTGGATTCATTAAGTTTAAGTTCCAATTATGGCTACCCCCCCGCCCGACAGGTATATTCCTATCCTGTAAGGAAATCTATTAAAAGGTTATCTATCCTCAAGGAAGATCGTGGGCTATTGAGTCTAAGGCTGAAACCTAAAATCCCTATGTCTAGTTCATTTTAGATTTACCAGATCAATTTTACTAATGGCCAGTTAATGAAAAAGCATTAAGTTTAAGACTCAATAAATAAATCTTTATATTACCCAAGCTATAATCTAACCCTTATAAAACGGTGATATTGGATTTCATCACAACCCCAACACATAACTAGGGCTAGTAAAAACTTGAAAATAAAAGACATAAAGTAAAAATGCGGTAAAGTAAATACTGAAAAGTAAATTACAATAAAATAAAATGCTAAGGTAAAATGAATTACTTTTACTACTACTAATTTAGATATCTCCCATAATATAATATATAAACTTGTGATAACATTACCAACCAGCCATATAGGCGGTAACCTGATAAGTCAAATTAAGTCCAACTGGCCATTAAGGCGGTAAAAAGATTTGTCCATGAACCTGCCATATAGGCGGTAAGAAAGTTTAATTACCAACCGACCAATCTGGCGGTATCCTTGATTAGTCAGGTTAAAACCAGATTAAAATGAATTACCAACCGACCAATATAGCGGTATCCTTTTTAAGTCAATATTTAAAATAGTGAATATATTATATTTAAGGGAGATTAATCTAAATAGCAATAGTAAAAGAATTACCTTTCACCCTAGCTGGGGAAGTTACCCTCATTACTGAAAAGTAAAAACTGAAAAATTAAAGAAAGAAAAGTATTGTGCGTAAAAGTAAATTGCGGAAAGTAAAAACTGAAAAGTAAAGAAAAGAAAGTGCGAAACTGAAAATTAATTACTGAAAACTAAAAATAAACAAACTAGATACAATCTTCTTATTTATTCATTAAGAATTTCAAAGAAGAAAGTATGAATTTTACAAATGAAATGGCTTGGTATTTATAGGCAAAATTTTGCCACCATCAAATCATCCATCAAATTCTCCACCAAATCCATTATTAATTTCTCCACTAATTACTCCACCAAATCCATAATTGCTCCACTAATTGCTTATCTTGTTTGGTGTTGATTTGATAATTTTTATTAATTATTAATTAATTAATATTTTGCTTTGAAAATGATTGATAATGACTTTTAATAATTACACTCCACACACTTCTGGATGGTTCATCAATTTCGGTCATGAAATCATCATAATTCGAAAATATTTTCTCTTTGACAGTTGTAGAACTTTGAGTCTTCTTTAATCTGGCACTTGAATCAGCTCAATCCGATATCTGAGTAAAAAGTTATGCCCAAAATACGACAGATGCACAAAACTGGAATTTCCAAAACTGCACTTCGTCAAAACGCCCTTTCAAGTTTCCAATCTCCAAAATTAAAATATCAAGTCCAATAATTGCCTTTATTTGAACCATATTTCATCCTAAATGATTTCATTAAGACCCGATATTATTTTATCTGCAAAATAAACTAAAACACATCAAAACGTTCATCAAACCCGAGAAACTAAACAAAAAATTAAGTAAAAGGGGCGGTAAATATTGATATATTTTCCTCTCATCAATACGTTAGAGTCACGCAGCAAGATAAACTAGTACCTATGCGTATAAATTCAGATTCATTGGATATCTTGAAAATTATCTGGGATATCAATTCTATGATTATGAGCAATGAAATGTATTTTTTGCTCGTTATGTTACTTTTATTGAAAAGAAATTTTCGAGAGAAAGTGAGATTGTAGAAAGATTGAACTCGATGAGTTCGATCCTAACTTAGAGGAACCTGAGATGGAACTAGAGATCCAACTAAGTGATGGATCTTCAACACATGTTCTACGTAGGTCGAGTAGAGTGTTGAGGCATCCAGGAAGACTATTTTTGACGTTTGAAATGAGCCTCGATGTTCTTCTCATTGAGGATACAAATCCGACCACGTATAAATAGGCGATATTAGATATTGATTTGGGAAAATGCCAATAAGTCATGAAATCCGAAATATATTATATGCATTACAATCAAGATAAGACTTGGTTGAGTTTCACGTAGGTGTTAAACCTATTGGTAGTAAATAGGTTTATAAATGGAAGTACGGACCCGATGGAAGGTGGAAAACTTTAAGGTTCGACTAATAGTAAAGGTTACACTCAACATCCCGAGATTGACTATGAGGAAACTATTTCACTAATCGTCATGTTAAAATTCATTAGGATACTTTTAGCCATTACTGCATATCACGATTATGAGATATATCAGATGGATGTGAAAATCGCGTTCCTAAATGTATGCCTCGATGAGAATATCTATATGGAACAACCAGAGGATTTTTCATCCAATGAGACTTCAAACATAGTTTGTAAGCTCAAGAAGTCCATTTACAAAACTTAAACAAGGGTCCCGAAGCTGGAATCGTCATTTTGATGAGATAATTAAATTATAATGAATTCATCATGAACGAAAACAACCGAGTGTTTATAAGAAAATTAGTGAGAGCATGGTAGTACTTTTTTGTTCTATATGTAGACGATATCCTTATCATTGGGAATGATACATGATTGATGTAAAGTGTAAAGCCTACCTTTGCAAGAATTTTCCATGAAAATTATAGGTGAAACTTCATATGTACTGGATGTAAGGCTCTACTGGGATAGAGAAATGAAGGTTATAGGATTGTCACAATCAACGTACATAGAGAAAATCTTAGAAATGTACAGTTTTATGAACTGCGAGGTAGTAAATGTAACATTTCAATACGGCATACATATTTCAATGAAAATGGCACCTCAGACTAAGGAAAAAAGAGTTAGAATATTTAACTTGTCATATACTTCTTGTATTGAAAGTATTATATATGTTTTACTATGTACAAGACCCAACATTAGTTTCGATGTTAGTATGACTAGCCAATATCAATCTGATTCAGGTAATGAGCATTGGGCAGCCGTGAAACATATCCTGAAATACCTAAAGGGTACTAAGAATAAGTTTCTAATTTATGGAGACGATGACCTACAACTTAAGGGTTATATAGACTTCAATTTCCAAGTAGATCCGGATGATAAAAAGTCTACATCTAGATATATATTTACCCTTAATGGCAGTGCAGTTCATTGGTGATATTCAAAACAAGGTTGTACAGTTGATTCCGCCACTGAGGCGGAATTTATAGTGTCTTTGAAAGCTGCTTAAGAAGTTATTTGGATTGGAAAATTTTATCACAGAACTAGACATTGTGCCTAGTGTTGCGGATCCGATCCTATTTTACAGTGATAATAACAGAGCCATTCTGCAGGCTAAAGAGACGAGAGCACATTCCAAATTTAAATATTTGCATAGGAAATATTGCGTGATTAGAGAAATTATCGAACAAAAAGACATAATGATCTTAAAGGTTAAAAGACAAGACAACATAGCGGACCCACTTACTAAGGCCTTACCTTTAAAGTTATTCGATAAGCATGTGGAGAATATGGGACTTCGGTACCATCCAGATTGGTATTAAGCAAGTGGGAGTTTGTTCGAGTTGGTACGTAAGCGCCAATCTGAACAATCCATTATTTAACATATTTTATTATTTATTAATAAAATAACTACATTTTTATTTCAGTTTTGTTAATGGTAATTTTTATCGTGTCATTGAACCAACATCCACATTACTGATGTTATCATATCGCTCACCTACCACACTCGAAGAAAATGTAATGTAATTGTTTTTCTTCTTATAAGACTCATCATAAGTATAGTCATTTTCTGAATCACTAAGTGAGGATGTCATAACTCTCTTGTCTTTAGACTTTAGTTATGTGAGGCATTCAGACCTAATTTGCACATACCTTTCAGGTTCATAGCATTGGATAGCACGAGCTTTGCTATATGTGTCCTCTCTAGACTCCCTCTTACTATGACTACTCTCTCTAGTTTATCATCCATATCCATATACATATCAGAGCCACAACTATTCTTCTTCAACTCAAGAAATTTCTTGAACTTCTTCACAAACATAGCCATGCCAGCATCTGTGAGAGTATCATCATCATTAGATGAATCATATATAACTTTCTTTGCGGTTTCCATCACTATGTTCTTGGTCTTTCTATGTTCAGGAAGTCGTTTCTCATAAACTTGAAGTTTTCCTACGAGGTCCTCTAATTTAAGGTGATCTAAGTCATTACTTTCCTCGATGGCTTGGATCTTCATTAAAAACCGTTCAAGTATAGATCTAAGGATTTTCCTAACTATCTTATTTGTAGGAATAGTCCCCACCTAGGTTAAAGCTGGAGTTAACAATATCGTTAATCCAGCATAAAATTCAGCAAAGAACTCCATCAAAAGAAGCATCATCTTTCATCCTAGTAACTTCAAACCTAGTAGCAAGCTCTTGGAGTCTATTATTTTTAACTGACAATGTGTCATCATGCACAGTCTGAAGGATATCCCATGCATCACTGGCTATCTCATACATTGATATTCTTCTAAACTCAACGGAGCAAACAGTAACATGAATGGAATTAATGGCCTTGTTATTCATATTGTTCGCTTCAAAATCCTCTCTTGCCCAATCAGTTTATCTTTAGGAGAAGAGACCCATCAATCATAACCAATGGAGGTTTCCACCCGTACTTTTACCGACATCCAAACCCTCTTTCTAAGGACTTAGGGAAAGCTCTCATGCGAATTTTCCAGTGAAGATACTATGTCCCATCAAAGAATATGAGATAGTTTAAGGGTTAACTTTTATCAATATGTAAACGGGTCAATGATCGCGTTCAGGCTCTGATACCAATTGAAAATTTGATTTTAGTCTAAGGTTCTGACCCTATGCGAAATTAAACACAATTATTTAAGACAAGTCCTAATTATTGTCTTGGATTAACAAAATCATCAACACTCTTAAGTTTAATAATTATAAATCAATATAAATAAACGAAAGCATAAAAACAAAGTAAACACCAAAAATTTTATTAACGAAGTGGAATACTCGTGCGAGTAAAAATACTTCGGGTATCTAGGCTACCAGCCAAAATCCACTATAACGAGAAAACTTACAGTGATGGTATAAGACCTATGGCAGACTTTCCGCCGACTCTAATACCTTTAGATTGAAATAACCCGAAGAACTCATCGAGCCTGCACCAAGCAGCCTTCTTTAGAACCTCTGAAGTCTCTGAGTGGATCAACCTTGCGAACTCGCAACGCCAGAACTCTAAATGTCAATCTTCCTCCTTTAGAACTACGAAGGCTTAAGAAATTGGGTTAAGGTTATGTTTTTGTGCTGATGGTTACCAAAGAACAATCTTACCAAAATAAAGAAGACAATGAAATCAATGAAGTATTTTAGGTTGATTGTCAAGAAGGAATAAACAAGGTATATGGGGGCTCTCAAAATAGTGTTTCTTTTGAGAGCCACCATATACTTTGTTTAAATGGCTAAGTGTTTGTCAAAATATTGTTTCTTTTGAGAGCCACCACCCCTGGGTAAAGTGGCTAAATGTTTGTTTAAATAGGTATAGAAAAAATAAGATTTTCCTTGTGCAAAACTGGCTTAAAACGCGTCCAAAATAACCCACTTACTCATGGGATTTTGAATGCCCCTTAAACGCTCCTCAAACGTAAAGTTTATGCCTCCGGGCATTAGAACGCTCAGAAAACAACACGAACGCACATCGCGAATTGATTTTGAGGTGTAATTTAAAACACTTGTAACTTTCTCGTCCCTTGGACAAATCATGCGTTATTTATATATATGTGATCGTCTTCGAGTCTACTTTCAATGACATTGACCTCATGTCAACTGGATCTCTAAATATTCTAGAATGTCCAAAAGTGTGAACGTCACTTTGATATTTTCATATGATATTGTTCAAATACTTATCTAATTGCTCAGAAATCTGCAACCCTCATTACAACTAAATTAAACTTGTTTTGTTACGGAAGTTGCCAACACACATGGAACTAACAAACTCATTTAGCTCTCGCATGAACTCCTTTGTACGACAAGGTCATGTCCTTCTGTCAAACTTCATCAGTCTCTCCAAGCCCTTAGGCCTCTATTATGTATTTTTGGACTAATTACAATACTTATCATACTTATCTTCGGTATTTTCTAGTCTCACTGAAGAAAACTACATCAGATTTGATGCTATGAAGGGTCTCATTCACAGCTCGAAATGTACGAGGATTCCCCAATCCTCACACATTCTAGCATAATATTTTCATAATTCTCGGTGGGGCTGGCCAGCAGCCACCACCGATTCAGCTTCATTTCCTCAAATTCAGCACCAGTAGATAGAACTAATACCTGCACCTCGCTCTCTATTGTAAAAAGTCCCTTTATGGTTTCCTCGTGAGCATTCGTTTCCTTGATATCAATCTTGTTCTTCTCCAACTTGACTTTCTTTCCCCCTCATTTGTTTTGTCAGGCTTCAGCTCCATGTCTCTATTCATTTTCTGCAGCTGGTTGACCTCTATTAAGATCACAAGGTACAGAGGTTGCAAAGGCCTCATAGCTTTAGATTTCCATCGGCCTTCAGTGAGCTTTGTCTACAATAGGCTTTTCTTATGAGCCACAATGTTTGTTTTGTTTGGGCTTCCTGCTAACCGGGCTAAGCCCACTTTATTTTGAGCCCCCCATTCCAAAATCTTCAGCCTTGTCATTGATGACTTCCTTTTTATACCCATGTTTCCCCTGTTGCACCTTTAGACTTAATATAAATCATATCCTAAGAATGAATGTTCTTGTTTTTTTTTACCCTCTCAGAATCCCCTTTTAAGCTTGCTTCCTTTCAGACCTTCACTAGAACACATGGCTTTCATCCATAGGCCAAATTCCAGTTTATCCCCACGTTCTTATCTCAATTCAGACTAGCTACGTCGCATTCTCTGTGGCTGTGTCCAATAACTCCACATCCATAGCAGAACTCTGGTAGTTCCAAATGGACCCGGCCATCAGTTCGGTTTCATTTCGAACCGGCCGGTTCCCAGGTTTAAGGAGTGTGGAACCGGAACCGGACCGGTTAATTTCGGTTCGGTTCCGGTTCCACACTTAAGTGGAACCGGAACCGAACCGTTCGGTTCCGACTCCGGTTCCGGTTCCATTCGGTTCTTCTTTTTTTTTAATAAAAAATTTGAGATTGAAAAATCAATTTAAAATTATGAATTTGAATTTTTATAATAAACTTACATTAAATTACAAATAAAATTCTTGTCTAAAAAAATTAAAAATAAAATTATTAAATTAAAGAGCTTGAACTTAAATTTTTAAAAACTTAAGTTGCCTACGTATCGTCCATGAGTGAGAGGAATCAAAGCTCACGTAATTCCATTATAATTTTAAAATATTTCCCCATTGTAATTTTACAATTCTTTAGTTATTAATCATCATTATCAGTGTCTGTGGATCCTTCAGCTCCAGTTTCGCTTGCACTTGCAAATGCATTGTCGAACAAGTCTTCAAATTCATCGGGGACATCTTCTTGGTTTCTCAGATCAGCTCGGGTCCAATCATCCATACATGTTGTT